>JAJJWW010012681.1:0-88652 GCA_023531295.1 Papaver armeniacum
CTTGTAGATTCGAGACGTCAATCTGTCTGATAAGGTCCTAAACCAAGAAACGGCGGATCTCCGAGACTTATTTCTGGTCACAAAGTGAAGGAGATGGGAGTTGATCTTAGGGAGGCGAAGAAGGTGTTGAGATTGTGAAGGTGTAGACTTGCTTATGACTTGCAACAGAAAGTGAACAAGCTTACGATTGGGTGTAGCGTGTGCTCGGGTGTTTTCTGTGTTGTCTCGCTGTTTCTCCCGTTGTTTGGAAGTAGGGCGGAGAACCGATTTATCATGTCATCGAGTCTTATTCACGCTCTCGTGGGAAGTGGAGGAAATGGGAGCGATGGAGTAGTGGAGTTGTGGCGGCTCGACGACACCGACCAGCCTCGCCCACTTCTCCCTGCTCATCTGTAACCGTCCATGACTTCCTAACACGCTTCCAGTGATGGCGCGTTGCACGCTCGCACCGTGTAAACCGCCGCACGACATACCGCGATGTATCCTCAGTTTGTGACATGATTGATGTCCTGAATGTGGATCGTGGATCCACGAAAGATAGCATGTAATGCGAATTGAATAAGCACGTTATTCGAGAAGTCGATACTTGTGAAGTATCGTGTGTATTTTATGCGTAGTCGCATCATGGTCGTGGTAAAGTGATGGGTAATGACACCTTACTAACCAATTAACTCCCACTGGGCTGTATAACCAAGTCGGTGAAGTTGATTTGGATGAGATGATCTTTGAGACACTCATTCGCGACTCAGCAATGAAATTAGGCTTTAAGAGGCCGCGCAGCATCACTCTTCGACTTGAGTCGAAACCAAGCATGGGATACACTTTGGCCAGGCCGACCATACATGCGTGGCAGACGCATGACTATGCAGCGCTCGTACTCCATTCCCTCAGAAAGTATGATCCGGGTCACCCAATTCATCCGGATGAAATCGAGTGGCCTGGATCAATTTGCGATAGAAAACCAATGCCGTAAGGGCCGCTCGTCACGCCCCTCTTCGGCGCGTTCCAAGACTCCACCAATCTTGGCCTGGACTTGGTCGAGTTGGCTTCGCGTGAAGGTGGTAGGCTGGTGTCACGCCTACACCTCGATTATCCCATGAAACTGATCTGGAACCACCCACCGTCCGACGGTTGCTGGGTCGAGGATTAGTTTGCTGGCTTTGGGAGGTGTGACCACGCAAGTTTGGACGTGTTGGGATGGCCAGTGCATGATATTCCTGGCCGATCATGAGATAGACGGCCCACGGTGGTCATGAAGCTATATGACCTATCGCTTAATCTAACTGTGACCTCCATTCATGAAGAGATAGAGAAGACGGGATTGTGATGATGGCTTGAAACCCTAATTTGGATTTCATAGCCATGTGACCATGCTCCTTTGGGCGATTTAATTTGTTGCAACCAAGATGGCTGGTCTTGACCCGATTGGTCAAGTGTGCAGGCCCACTATGATCGTAAGGTTGGACATGCTTCCTCGGGGCCCTTTGAATCTACATCTACACCTCCATCTATACCTGCGAAGATGGATGTTGGAGACCGCTTGGCAAACACATGTAATATGCCGCAAAACCCTAATTTTAGGTTTCTCCGTCCATAATGCTTGGTATGAACGTTTGTTGGCAAGCTAGGCCACGACCGACCATGCGGGACGGGCCGTGGGCATTCCATACCCGCTGGGGGTGATGGAATTGATCTCAGTCATCCAATCATGCTTATGGAGTTGGATGATCGCGGTCAGATCATATCCTGACCGATACTTGCCACAACTGATGCCCTCAACGGGCTGGGGTATAACACACCGAGAGGGCCCAATCGGGCTAGCATAACACAAACAGTACTGTGGGCATTGCACATGGTTTCATTATACAGCTTGAGGTTCTGTGTTACCTGTAGCAGTAACACCTACCATGCCACACCGATAATGAGTACCGAAACATTACACGATATGTGAAATTCACGTGAAGGGATTGTTGCCACATGCCTCCAACCTCGGAGGAATTTCATGTATTCACGCAATGGGATTGCTGCCACATGCTCCATTCTCGTGAATTAAGTGAGGGAGTATCCAACACTTATAAATGGCTTTATCTTTTACAAGATGTCGAGCGCATAGCTTTCGAGCTTTTACAATTTTAACCTTAAATGAAAATCACCATCAACACTCGGCCTCACTAATCCCAGTGAAGCCTTTTTGTCGCTAAACCTTAGGAGGGTTTTAAGGAGATGACGACTATAGTTTACAACTAGAAAACACAAGAATAGTGTCATGGATTCAAAGATCCATGTTGTTTCGAGGTTCTTCTTTATAGCACTTTCAAGGTCAAGGTTGCTTCACTTTTAAGCTAAGATAGCTTTAGGACCAAGCAATCAATAATCACCGTTAGATGGAAAACTTGACTTTGAGATTAACATAGTAGAATATACACTCCTGGTTAGAATGGATCGTAACCATACCGCGAACAATGATATGTTCGAAGGCTAGCTTAATGTTAGACAATTGAACGACAAACTTAACCATTTTCGTATAACACTTAAGACTTTCTTGAATCACACATAGCGATCAAAATGTCTGGGATAGTGTTTTCGCAGAGTTGTTCAAATGCCGATTATCTCATATAGATAATTTTGATGAATACAAAATATTCGGCAAGGTAAGTACGTGTATTATACCTATTCGGTCCATATTCTTGTCATAGCACGTGCCAGAGCATAGATACCCTTAAAGATAAAAGCAGTTCGAGAACTGTGAGATCTTTTATGGTATACATACGATTTGATGCAGAAACGATAAAAAAGAATTTCTGGTTTGCATACTGAAATGCGAGTACGCTCACGGTTCCGCGATCAGCCCAGGACTTTTTATGAGCGTGTATCTGGGTATGCGTACAAAAGTTGTTCTTGAGACTATAGCTACGATCACGTGTATTGGGGTACATGTGCAGGGCTCACCCAGACTAATAACGGTTATCCCATTTATGTGAACTAGTATGCATATTGTCTTGTATCCAGCATTAACGTTAGTTATATTTCTCTCTAATAATCAATTGAAACATTCCTGAATAACATCAATGACACATATCATTGTTCCATGCTATTTTCAAATGATTAGACCTTGAATCATAATTAGGTTATAATTAAAAAATTGTTCTAAACCAAATTCACCAGAAGTACGAACAAATGTTTTTAAGCTTAATGTCATATTTCGAGAAGATATACAAGATAAACTTGACTCGAAATTTCTGTTATGCATGTACTTGTCTAATTTAGTCATTGCGACAATGTCTCGAAGATAGAAATGTGAAAACTTGAGATATAGTGGTTCGGATTCTTCACTTACCTTTTGATGCTGAAGTTCTCCAAAGCCCTCGTCGATTTTCGCTTCTGAAAGCTAGAGAGCAGCACTGATATCCGAATCTCAACTACATCATTTCTATCCTAATCCAGGACTCGACTAAATGTAGACTAGAAATCAAGATATAGTTTGACAACTAAAGTTAACTAACAATCATTGAGATAGTAACACTTGTGAGTTCAACTCGAGCTGATGTCAATACATATGGATTAAAAAATAAAGCTTCAAAACTCCAGTAATCCATCATGCTTGATTTCCTTGGTTCTTCAACTCCTCGAATTCTTCGTTACTTCAAGTTGCAATGATTCTGAACGTGTTCAACTCAGCATCGTTGTTGTTCAAGATCCGTAGCGATAACAACTTTGAAAAGAGATTTTCAATCGTCGTTATACAAAAACGTAGTATTATATCTTCTCCAAAGTTCAATTGTATCACAACTTCAAGTAATACCACGGTGATATGTTTTTCCCATTAATCAATACTTACATCCTTTGCATAATAGAGTGAAACCTATAGATATTGATTCACCCCCTTACATAATGATCCGTAAACCATATGTATGTAGTGCAAAACTACTAATTAATCTCCTCTTTTTGTCAATAAAATTGGCAAAGCTCACGAAAATTATGGGATCGTAATGAATTAGTCCAAAGATACTACAAGACTTAAAAGAATTACATATCAACTTTTATTTAGATGATATCATAGAGTATAAAATACTTACCACTCATCTAGGAGATTTAAGATACAAGCATCCTCAGCAATTATACATCCACTCTCCCCACAAAGATCTCGAAGGACATAATACAAGTTCATTTAAGAACTCTCCCCATTTGATGTCATTCCCAAGAGAACAACATGAGTGACCTTACTTAATGCAAAAAAGGATTTTGTTGGACATTAACAAATCACTAGATTTGTATCCGCACATCGACATAAATTAATCTCAACGCTCGAGCCATGAACAAAGAGATAATTTTAATCGATATGACTCAATGAGAAGATCTGCAATCTTACGGAGTTGATAGTGCAGAATAACACACAAAGCGTAATTACGAGTAGATCAATCACTATGGAAAATTCCCTACAAGTTTGTTCATTTTTAATTTATAAAACATGATAGATTTAACTTACGAGCATATGTGAGATATGATTCAATTCATAAAGTAAAGGACACATATATCTCTTAAGAATTTGTAATACATTAAACCAATAATGATTAACATTGCTATGTTTCTACCTTCCAAAACTCTAGAATTTAAATAAATAAATATAAAAACATGCAAGATGAAAAACGTTGGGAACAGCTTGTGTAATCACAAGATTTGCTTAGGCCAAAACCCCAGCTATCCTTCTTAAAACCTACGAATAAATTCCTGCATTTGGCGTTTCTAGCACCTAGCACAAAGTTATTTTTGAGGAATCCTCGGGCGAGAATTCTTCTTATTATTGAAGAACTCAAGTAATGATAGGATCATTCCGTCTTCTTCCAAGTCTTCTAAATGTCCGTTAACTCACCGAAGCCCCGCTGCCTGATCACGCTTAAGGTAGTTTTTGCATCGAAGTCGCATGTGTTCATAAAGCGAGTTATCTTATCCAAGGAGAGATTGATTCGAGACTTCAAATCATTCTTCTTGCACACACAAAGTTCTTCACCGCAGCCCCAAATTATTATACTCGACAACAAATAGATAAAAGACAAGTTGAGCAGAACCCTTTTTTTTACTGCCATTTTTCCTTTCCGATCCTTGATGATTTAACTCCTTCATGCATGATAAATGCCAACAACTTCTACCGCATCCTTGGTGATACTCTAGTTACAGAGTCATTGGAAGCTTATTCCTTCAAGAAGAAAAAAAACAGGAAGTTAACTCCTAAACAAGAGAAATGACCATCCTTAAGAAGTGTCCGTGAGCCGACAAAGCGTGCTCGGTGGCTGAACTTGTCAGTCATGGGAGCCAAGCACACTACAACCAACCCCTACTAACCTCTTATACATTTTAATTATGCTAGACTATTACCCACTTCTTTCCTCACTGAAAATCATAGTGTGTGTCGCAATATTAGTGATTGAAATATTTTCAAGTCTCAAATAAACAAAGCTTAGTAGCACACGAGATAATGATCTCAAAATACTGACTGATCAGCGTGATGGAACACAAACATACATTCTATATCTCGAGTCGGCTCAACAAGATCAATAGTACACCGATAACTCTATGAAATTATTATGAGAAGTTTCACCTTGCAAATTAGCAATCATTAAAAATCAAGTCAACTTGAGTAACCTTGTCATCACAAAGAGTATCGTGGATGTAGTTCGTGCAAGGCCCCACTCTTCATGCCAAAATATTGCAAGGCTGCAAACTCATTACTGGCAATCACAGTGATGGGGGTGAGTAGGACACCACTCACCTGAGTTTTACATGGTGACTCAACAAGGTTATTAGTATATTCGTGGAGTCTTACCCTTTCCTAGCTCTTGTTCTTCGTTTATCTCTCTTGGGCAAGCAAGTTCAACCATTCTTCAATAACCGACACTCCTTTGCATGCCCTTCCGAAGTTTAACAATTTCTTGTTATTCTTCTTAAATTTCCAACACTTCTTGCACATGATTCTTACTTCCAAAAGTGCAATCAAATTAATAATCTTATTTCCACACAATTGCTTGGTAATATAATAGATGTAAGGATCGTTCCCACGAAGAAGGTGAGTTTTAGTTGTCAAAGTGTCACAAAGGGGGGTTTTGTTTTAGATTGTGAGTAAAGTAAATAAAAAGCAACTAAAATTTAAATTTTAAGCAAGAGAGAGATATGATCGAGGAATCGTTCTTCGTATATAAACTATCAATGAGTTATTATAATTGCCTACTCATTTAATCATAGATTATCACCAACCGTAGAATAACGGCTAGATGCGGTGATATCCCCAAAATTCCTTATACCACTGGATACGAAAAGTTCTCACCTACAGATTCTATTCACCCCAAACCACCTATTAGTAGATCACTCAAGGTGTAATTTAGTCGAATGCTTTATCTTTTGTGAATTTATAGGTTGATCCTACTAGTTAGACTCTTAGATCAAGGTCCACTTTTTAGTGTTGTTTATATACACAATCGCTCCACAGAATCCCCCTGCAAGGTTTTGTGTTCTCTACTTGTGTACAAGTTATTCGACGATTACTTATCTCCTAACTCAATACTAGCAATAGATTGAATCAACAAATCAATTTAGTTGGCCACCTAAACAATCTATCAATCAATCATAAATATTCAAATAGTATAAACAAACGATAATCATATGAAGAACCTCAAAGTAGATTAATATAATAACTCAAATCTTTTTTACAACTTAGAATTCATCCTCAATCAATAGGTGTTTAGCTAATCATGGATGTAGAAACATCCATGATATATATATGAGAAAAGTAAAAAGAGATAACGTTACGATCGAGAATCGCTCCGAAACCCTAGCTTTGATATTTCTTCTCCTCTCCAAGACTTACAATTTTGTGACCTAATGATGTATTATGATTTTACATACCCTAATACCTTTTTATAGGTTTACATTGCTTGGTCTTCACGTATTTAGTTTGGTTTAGAGAACCAAGCAAATAACTACTTGAATCCAAACGTGCCTTAGGCTTTCCAAGGTAGTAATACATGTTTCTATTTGCTAAGTTCGTGAACCCAATCCGCAAACTTCAAATTCCAGCAGAATTTTTCGGAATCAAAGTATGAAATCCGTCGCGAACTTTTTCACTATCTTCGGATTTCGATAAAAACTATTTTTGGTACAACTTCTTCATCCGAACTCGGAATGACCTCATTATTTTGAATTCTTTTTATCTTTTAATTCTATTCAATATGATGATTATAAATCCTTAATTTGAATGAGTTAAGATCAGTCTTTGGCCCTTCTCTTGATTTTGAGCGTTTTGCTCCTTTTCGTCGCTTTTCTTCCATTTCTCTTGGACTTTGGCACTTGGATACTTGGAATTATTGTCTTCCTAAATATTTTTAGCACTTCATAGATCCTTTGTGGATGATTCACCTATTAGAGGCAAACAAGAGAAAACAAGAGTAATAACACGAAAATATGCAAGAATAATAGCTAAAACAAGTATGGAATAAACACTAAAATCATATGAATTATGCACTTATCAAATTCCCCCACACTTAGCTTTTGCTAGTCCTCGATCAAACTAAATAAAACTAATCCTAAATACAACAACTCCATCTCGTTGAGGATATGGTTACTCTTAGCATGAATAACAGGACTTTAAACCCCTAGGTGTCACTAGTGAACGAGTTATAGTCTCGTGAGGGCTTACAAGAGGTATACCCACAAAATATACTCCAATCTCTCGCCTTGGAAGAACCGCTAAGGATAGAAACAAAGCAAAAAGCCAAATAATTAGCTTGCATAAGTTCTTTAGCTATGAGAATATCACATACATTCCAATCATCACACCTAAGTAATTCCTTACGTGTGTCATTCAACCTGATTGCAAAACTCTACTAAGATAGTCATCATACTTATTTGCAACGTTTGCCACAACACTCGCATACTTGAAATCACATGGATAGATAAGAGAATGGAAATGGAAAAATGAAGTGTGCAAATGTTGACTTAAGTGAAAGATGTTACCCACAATACTTGTATGAATGTCGTCAAAGGATATATATTTATAGCGCACTAGTTGAGAGAAGCACCCATTTAAATCGACCACATGATTAGATACTCTAAGCGCATGTTCTTTTTCAACAAGTATGTGATAGTTGCCTTGGATCCTGCGTTCCACGCTTGTTTAGCGCGACGGAGACAGGGACAACGTTTCACACATACTCGTTATCGAAGTGTCAAGAACCTCATCAAAGTCTCTTTGACTTGCTATATAATGATGATATGGTTTTGTTTTCATCGACTATGATTATCCGTGATTAGGACCTATCATTTATTAGTGTCAATAAATGAAGAGGAGCCTTATATATATATTTTTTTTTTCTTTCGGCTCACTCTTTACTCTTTAAGAGTGTAAGACAATTGTCTTATGGGGATTTTATAAACTCAACCAATGATTACCTTGCTATAACATCCATGGCAGTGTCAGGATCCCACCAAATCACGAAGAGAAACATAAAAGCGCAAAAATAAAAGAAAGTGATTCAAAGTAATGATTAATTAAGTAGGATTCCTCTTTCAAACTACTACCATAGCTTAGTTTCACATTCAATTATGAACGTATATATTAATTAAGGATTGTGGAATTGATAAAGTGGAACTCAATCTATAGCCGTAAGAACTGTTTCAACCTTAAAAAGGTTTAGAGTGTCATCCTAAATAGCTCATAATTAACTCCAAAAGATGAAGTCTCAAGAATGCAAGAAATAAAAGAGTATTATTATTATGTGTATATGCAAATAGTAGATACTAAAATGCTCCCCCACACTTAAACTCAACATTGTCCTCAATGTTCAAAACGAAAAATTCTAATTTCTTACATAACAGCCCTGAAAACTCAAATACTGTACCAATGGGTAGGGAACTAGGAAAACCATCCTAAACAAAAGTTGTTCACCTACGTCTTTTATATAACGTGTCAAAAGGGCACAATGTTTTGATAAATGGTATGACTTTTATGGCCTCCGTATTGACTGACATGCAATCTGAAAAAGTTCTGGAAAAATTCCGAAACTCAAATATCAGGCCTATCGTTCCAATTTAACAGACTCCAAATTCAGATTTTCTTTTTGAAAACGAAAGGTGAGTCTGTCCTCTTTAAAATTTGGGGGTCAACCACTCAAATCGGACTCCGTTATGAAGTCTCAAGAGCTATTTTTGCGACAAGTGCGCAGTCAGAATTTTCTGACGAAAATTCGTCAAAACTTTCATTATAGATATAGGACTTGTAAAATCTAAGATGGGAATGCAAGATATGATATGCAAAACTAAGAAAATTAAAAACAAAAAGGGATAGATATACAAAACCTATGGGTTTCCTCCCATTTAGCGCTTAGTTAATGTCCTCAGCCCGACTTGGCATCCTTTGATTACTCCTCCAGAGGGAGATAATCATGAAATCCTTGCACATCCATATCCACATAAGCAATGCTTTCATAATAGCTTCAATCTATGGCCGTTCACCTTCAAGTTTTTCCATCTCTAAGACTAGAAATTTCAACTTTCGCCATGAGAATAAACATTAGTAACAACATACGGTCCAATCCATAGGACCTTAGCTTACCTGGGTGAAATAGTTTTAAGACAAGAGTAAAATAAAAGAACTTTTTGAAACACAACAAAACTCTTTCGAGAAATCATCTTGTCATGGAAAAGTTTTGTCTTTCCTTGTAAATCTGAGAACTCTCATAAGCATCATTACATATCTCCTCTAGCTCATTAAGTTGTAACTTCCTATGCTTTCCCAGCATTGTCATAATCCATGCTGCACATCTTTATAAGCCCAATATGCCTTGTGTTCAAGTTCAACCGGAAGATGACAAGCTTTGCCATAAACCAACCCGATATGGAGACATACCAATCGGTGTTTTGTACGCCGTTCTATATGCCCATAATGCATCATTAAGCCTATAACTCAAATCTTTCGTGTAGTGTTGCGGTTTCTCAAGAATGGATTTAATCTCACGATTTGAGATTTCGGCTTGCCCACTAGTTTGTGGGTGGTATGGCTGTAACCTTGTGTGTTATGTTGTACTTCTTGAGTAGAGCATGGAAGGATTTTTGAAAATGCGAACCTCCGTCACTGATAACCACTCTTGGTGTACCATGCCTAGAAAGAATATATTCCTTCACAAACTCACAAACAACTTGAGAATCATTAGTAGGGGTGGCTTTAGCTTCCACCCATTTAGAAACATAATCCACAGTAAGAAGTATGTAAAATTTTCCATTAGAATTGACAAAAGGACCCATAAAATCATTTCCCCACACATCAAATACTTCAACAACAAGAATTGGTGTGAGTGGCATTTGATTTCGAGCACCTAGATTGCCCGTTCTTTGACATCTATCACAAGATTTGCAAAAAATATATGCATCCTCAAATAGGGCAGGCCAATAAAATCCACTTTCAAGTACTTTGAAAGCGGTACGTTTAGAACCAAAGTGACCACCACATGCATAAGTATGACAAAAAGTAAGAATAGATTTAAATTCTTAATTAGGTACGCACCCGCTGGTGTTTGATCGTAACCATATTTCCACAAGTAGGGCTCATCCACATATCTTGCTTGGCTATTTTTTCTTAAGCTTAAGCTTTTGAAAATTAGACATTGTACTAAGTCACTTGTCTTGTAACCAAGTAGTTCACTATATCCGCGTACCAAGGTGTTGAATCTTCAATTGAGAAAAATTGTTCTGCCCTGGAAAACGATCTTGTAAAGGAAGTTCTTCTTCGGAAACAACAAGTCTACTAAGATGATCCTTGACAGTATTCTCAACACCTCTTTTATCCTTAATTTCATAATCAAATTCTTGTAATAGTAGAATCCACCGTATAAGTCTTGGCTTAGCTTTTCTTCTTTAATAGGTACCTAAGTGTTGCGTGATTAGAATATACATAACGACTTTTGAACCCACCAAATAGGATCCAATTTTTTCTAGTGCAAACACTATAGACAAAAATTCTTTCTTGGTGGTGGAATAGTTGATTTTGTGCATCGTTTAGGTCCTAGATGCATAATAAATCACATGAGAAAGCTTGTCTACACTTTGACCCAAAACGGCTCCATTGCATAGTCACTTGTATCACATTAATTCAAATGGCAAACTCCAATGGTGACTTGATAATTGGTGCGATTGTTAACAACTCTTTCAATTTATCAAAGGCATCTTTGCACTCCTTGTTGAAGTCAAAAATAACCTCTTTTGCAATAATTTGCACATCGTCATTGAGATTTTGGATAAATCCTTGATAAGCCGTGTAAAATGCATGACCAAGAAAAGAACAAATTTCCCTCGTCAGTGGGATATTGTAAGTTTCTTATCAAATCTATCTTTGCTTTGTCAACTTCAAGCCCTCGAGAGGACACTGATGTGACCCCAGCACTATGCCATGGTTTACCATAAAGTGACATTTCTCCCAATTAAGAACAAGGTTATTAATACATGCATCTTTTAAGCACAAGTTCAAGATTTTGTAAAAACAAATATCAAATGAATCACCATAAACACTAAAATCATCCATAAATACCTCAATTATGCCCGCATAGTAGAAAATATACTAACCATACACCTGCGAAAAGTGGCGGGCGCATTGCAAAGACCAAACAACATTCATCTACAGCAAACGTACCAAAAGGACAAGTGAAAGTAGTATTCTCTTGATCCTCGGTGCAATAACAATCGATTGTAGCCCGAATAACCATCCAAAAAGCAATAATATGAGTGTCCAGCTAACCTCTCTAACATCCCCGATCAATGAAGGTAAAGGAAAGTGATCCTTCGGGTTGCGGCATTAAGATTTCCGTAGTCTATGCACACTCTCTCCATCCTGTTTGAACCCTTGTAGGAACGAGTTCATCATCTTGATTTCTAACAACGGTGATGAATGCTTTCTTAGGCATCACTTGAACCAGGCTAACCCGTTTCTTTTTAAAGTGGGTAAATCACCCCACACTTGTAACCTAAGGATCTGTTTCTTCAAAACCTCCATCATGGGGGAGTTAAGCCCTCACGTTGAGCATCACATCGGCTTAAAATCATCCTCCATTAGGATTCTATGCATGCATATGGATGGACTAATGCCTTTAATATCAACAATTGTCCAACCAATAATCGTTTTGTGCTCTTTCTAACCCTAAGAGACGCTCTTCTTGTATTGGGGTGAGGTTCTTCGCAATAATCATAGAAAGTTCTTCTTTATCACCCAAATGCGCGTACTTTAGGGTGGTCTAGAAGCGGCTTCAGTTAGTTTTGATGCCTGCACAATAGAAGGTAAAGGAGCCTCATTAGTTATGGGTAAGAAATATAAGAAATATTACTAGTTTTTGAGGTAGTCTTGCCAGGCACACATCTCCACTAGCTCTTTGGCTAAGTTAACGTCTAGGTTCCTATTGTCCATGAACGTCTAAATCAATCTTGTTCAGTAGCACAACTCCAAGCTCATCTTGACATTCAAATCAAACATTTGTTGTGCTAACTGAACCAATAACATCAATATAGAAAGCCGAGTGAACATCACTAGGATAGAGCATGGTTTCAAAATATTGAACCGTATGATCTCCTTATCAAATTCCAGTGAGGTGCACCACTATCAACATCGATCTCCGTCTTTGGAGTCTTCATGAGCGGTCTCCCAAGAAGTAACGTAAGTAGATGAACAATTATCTCCATTGTGCGTATCCACAATGTAAAAATCAAGGAAAAGATTGGCTGATTCACTTGAACTAAAACGTCCTCCACGACTCCTTAGGATATATATTGGACTTGTTAGCCAATTGAATAGTGATCTTTGCCTCTTTTAAAGTTAGAGATTCAAATAATCATAAACATGCCTGCATAACACTTGGGGAAGCTCCCAAATCAGCAAAGCACGCTCGAATCTTGATTACCAATGGTACTGGAAGCTGTGAAGCGCCAAGATCTTCATACTTTGTAGGCATCTTCTTTAGTAACATAGTGTAGCGCTTTCGCCCACCGAGTAATCTCATTGGCAATCAACCTATCCTTCCTTTTACACAAATCCTTCAAAACCTTGCATACACAGTGCAGTTCGATGGCCTCAATAAATGGAATGTTGATATGTATCTTGCTTTCAAAATATCCATGATCTCCTTGTCTTGAGCTTGCTTCTTGACTTGGCAAAGCAGACTAGGGAAAGAGGTGGTATGGTAAAAGTGGGAATGTGTGTCTTAGGTTGGCGATTAGAGGTTGGATTTTCTTTTGGAGCAGTTTCCTCCCTACTTCCTTTTCGATGTAGTTATTAACTTTATTTTTGTTGATGTGGCTCTTGGTTTTTGTCTCCCACTTCTTAGGATTCTTTGCATTAACGTCTTTCTCTTGGGTTCACAAAAGGTTGTGATGGAAACTTTGTTGAAGCTTGCGCCTTCATGAGATTCATATCGGTGTGGTGCCCCACTTGAGTCTGCAAATCTCTAATAGCGTTATCGGTTTGGAATCGATTTTGTTTGTTGACTTCTGTTGATTTTATTGAACTTTTCCTTGAGACTATGTATTGTAGATGCAACACCACATGCTTTGCGGTAGCATGTTGAACTTATCATCGATAGAAGTTCCACGATCTTTAGCTTCTTGTGGTTGTTGTAGAGTTGTTGAAAACCACCTTGTCTTGCATATGGATTAGGGTTGCCGCTTGCTTGTTAGCGTAATCAAAGTGGATGATCTTTCCAACCCCGAGGATTATAAGTATTTGAGTATGGATCATACCTTGGCCTACGATTAGGGGAATAAAGCATTTACCTCGGCTTCCTCTTTCGTATGATGGAATAATCAATCTTGACATCCTTTGTACTACCTTCTTGTATTGTTTATCCGCCGCCTCCGTTTGTAAAGTTTCTTCCATATTGCTAAATCTTCCGACATTTGAGTCATTTACAGTATAAAATTATTGAGCATTGACCATGCTCTCAATCAAACTGTTTTCTACGAGATTGTCTTTTGATAAGTGAACCACCACCAAATGGCATCGATCAAATTTCGTTGCTCTGGAAGTAATCCTTAAATAAAAATATTGAATGATGAGTGTTGGAGATATGTTGTGGTGAGGGTAGCTTGCCACTAACTTTTGTACCTATCAATATTCATAAAGAGAATCGATGTCTGAAGAACACCACTAATCTCATACTTAACATGAAATTGCTTTTAGCGGAAAATATTTCTCTAAAAATAGTTTTTTCATCTCGTTTCCATGTTGTAATACTCCTGGAGGAAGGTAATACAACCATTCTTCCGCCGAATCTATTAAAAAGAATTGGAAGGCTTGCAAAGCAATGTTGTATCCTTTGTCTTCGGTACTTTGCCTAAGACTTGTCATCTTGAAATTTTCGAAGATGATGATTCGGATCTTCACTGGAAGTCCCTTGAACTTTGTGAGATGATGAAGTAAGCTCAACCAGCTCCACTTCGGGTTAGTGATTGCCAATGCACGGTGGTTGTGAATCTAAGCATGGAGATGTTAACTCTCCTAACTTCTTCTCCGCGAGGTGGAGGTGGTAGATTATTTGTACAGCCTACCATTGTTGATGTAGAAGGTTCTTCTTGCAACTGTGGACGTACTTGAAGTACGGATTTCCTTTACGGGTTTGAATTTTGCACCTACAGTATTCCCAGTCTTTAGGTGCCCAGATTAAGTACTGAAAATAAAAATCTAGCAAAACGAAATTAAAAACTAACAAGAAATTCTAAAAACAAGAATACAACTAATAAAAATAACAACTAAAAACCATTGCTCCCGAATTCATACGCGAAATTTGATGGATGTAAGTAAGTGCAATCAAATTAATGATCTTATTTCCACATAGTAATTGGTAATATAATGGAAGTAAGGATCGTTCCCATGCAAATGAGTGAGTTTTAGTTATCAATGTGTCTAAAGGGGTTTTGTTTTTTGTGACAAAGTAATTAATCAAAGCAAATAAAATTGTATTGTAATCAATATAGAGAGATATGATCGGAATCCTTCTTCGTATATAAGCCGTCAATGAGTCATTATAATTGCCTAAATGCGTTAATCATAGATTATCACCAGTAGTAGAATAATACTGATCAGTGTTATCCCTAAATTCCTTATACCCTTTGAGATCTGTGAAGTTCTAAGCCTCCGCATTCTATTCACCCCAAACCACCTAGTAGTAGATCGGTCAAGGTGTAATTTAGTCGAATGCTTTATCTTTTGTGAATTTATAGAGTTGATCCTACTAGTTAGAATCTTAGATCAAGGTCCACTTTTTAGTGTTGTTTTTATACACACAATCGCTCCACAGAATCCCTCTGCAAGGTTTTGTGTTCTCTACTTGTGTACAAGTAATTCGATGATTACTTATCTCCTAACTCAATATTAGCAATAGATTGAATCAAAAAATCAATTTAGTTGGCCACCTAAACAATCTATCAATCAATCATAAATATTCAAATAGTATAAACAAACGATAATCATATGAAGAACTTCAAAGTATATTAATATAATAACTCCAATCTTGTTTACAACTTAGAATTCATCCTCAAACAATAGGTGTTGCATACTCATGGATGTAAACATCCATGATATACATATGAGAAAAGTAAAGAGATAACGTGATGCGGACAAAATATGGAAAATAAATATTATTGGTATTTTTGTTTTATTATTTAGTTAAATCTTAGGAATATCTAAAAGTATCTAGAAAATCTATTTTAGAATTTTATTAGCTTATGGATGTCTTAGTTATCTTAGATAACAAGTTTAGGGTTACAGTAGGTTATTTTCATGTTAGGGGAGTTATCTATATAAAGAGCTCCATGGGCTACGGCTTAGGTAGTTTTTGATGATCAATTTTAATATGACTTTAATGTCTTTTATGAGTTTCTACCACAGAACTCAGATTTATTGAAGTTCCGCTTGAATCTACCCGTATTCTACCTATTACATGATTTTTTTTACATTAATTGGTATCGAATCGAAAAGATCCTAGATTCGTTTCTGCATCATGGAGAGGAGTCAAATAGAGTTGGCTAAGATGAGGGCGTCGGATTGAAGACTTGTGGCGAATTGTTAAAGCAATTCAACGAGAGAACTTATGGAAGCCGTATGGGGATCCCGGAAGGCAACCATGTACAGTTGGAATTGTCGGAAGGCGGTCAAGAGGATTATCTTATTCACCGATTATATACTGTTGAATTACCGTGAGAAGGAGGAGATTATGAAGATGATGGACATGCGGCGTTCAATGAAACTTCCTTTCGTGGACACGATCTCGGAGGCATCGTTATTTTCGTCATTGATAATAACAAACATCAAGTCTTCGTGGATTGGAGTTCACTGGCCACGTCTACGATACATATCCAGGATGATGAAGTTTTGTGTAGTTAGGCTTTATCGATCCTTACATCCAGAATACTTTAAAGATTGTAAGTATTCTATGACATTATGGGATTTGTTCATGAAAATAAAGTTTTACACACACTAACGGATTGTAGTTTAGTTGATTGTTATAAAGAAAGCGTTTAGTGACGGTAAAATTCGTGGGCAAATTTTCTCTAACAAAGGGAGAAATACTATGATTGAAGAGTTTAGAAAGAACGAATTTTGTTAACGGATTTGTTTCTTGGCATCATAAATTCGATAACGTGTAGTTTGTTGTTAGAGATCGATTAGTGTTAGCTAATGCGGGAGCATTGATGCCTACGTTGATTCCTAGGGTTGGTATTGGTGATTTAAATTTCTTCCCGTTCTCGAATACAAAGGTGATTCCATAGTAAATAATTTTAGTTCAACATCCAGTTATTCTGAGGAAGAATTTACACATCGAAACTTGTAGTGAGAAAGTTTTCTCTAACAATTGGAGGATACGATTCTTGAATATTACCTTGCCATGGAAGATCCCAGATTTCCGAGAGGGCGTGTGAAGGATTGCCAAGTGTGACAAGGTGAGATTCCAAGTTTATTGTTACTAATGATGAGGTTTTTTTTTATCGGGAAGGTCGAAACAAAAAGAAGGCAACTGATATCATTAGCAAGTCTTTTCAACGAAGTGACTATTACTTTGAGTGATTATGATCATTATTTGGATAAAAGAATCTGGTTGTAGCATTAAAGAACCTGTTGGTGGGTGTTATTCAAAACTTAACAGATGCACAAGAACGATTAGTGAATTGCGGAATCCGTGACACTCTTGGTTTTATCAGTTTGTGATATTGCCAGCCAAGAATAATGCACGAGTGCATAGTTAACCCCATGATATTCAAAATGTGAGGAACTACAAGGATTTCAAATTATGGATTTTTGTTTTTGATCTTGGCAAATCAAGACAGACTCCATATAAGAGATAATCTAGGTGGTCTTATTACAGAAGGCATGTTTTGGGTCAACCCACTAGAGATGGAGTCTGTCTTGATTTGCCAAGATCAAAAACAAAATCCATAATTTGAAATCCTTGTAGTTCCTCACATTTTTGAATATCATGTGGGTTAACTATGCACTGCGCATTAATCTTGCTGGCAATATCACATACAACTGATAAACCAAGAGTGTTGCCGGTTCCGCAATTCACTAATCGTTCTTGTGCATCTGTTAAGTTTTGAATAGCACCCGCAATGGGTTAGCGCAATGCTACAACCAATTCTTTATCCAAATAATAATCACCAAGTAATAGTCACTAAGTTGAAAAGACCTTGTGAATATCGTGCCTTCTTCTTTGTTTCGACCTACTGGAAAAACCTTCATCGAAACAAAGAAGACAGCGATATCTCATTAGCAAGTCTTTTTCAACTTAGTGACTATTACTTTGGTGATTATGATCATTATTTGGATAAAGAATCTGGTTGTAGCATTAAAGAACCTGTTGGTGGGTGTTATTCAAAACTTAACAGATGCACAAGAACGATTAGTGAATTGCGGAACCGGCAACACTCTTGGTTTATCAGTTTTATGTGATATTGCCAGCAAGATTAATGCGCAGTGCATAGTTAACCCACATGATATTCAAAAATGTGAGGAACTACAAGGATTTCAAATTATGGATTTTGTTTTTGATCTTGGCAAATCAGACAGGACTCCATATGAAGATAATCTGGGTGGTCTTATTCTGAAAGGCATGTTTTGGGGTCAACCCACTAGAAGATGGAGTGTGGAAATTAGTGGTTGCTACTAACATGGTTGACACCACTATTACCACGCATCGATGTGACATTTGTTTTTGACCATGGAAAAGCAAAGAGAGATTAGATGTGGAAAAGGAAAAGTTCGAGGTTAGGTATTTTACGCAAGATATACGGGGGAGAACCACAAAGGAAAATTGAGGTGAATTTTCTCAAACAAGGGAAGAATGATGCGAGGACAAAATATGGAAAATAAATATTATTGGTATTTTTGTTTTATTATTTAGTTAAATCTTAGGAATATCTAAAAGTATCTAGAATATCTATTTTTAGAGTTTTATTAGCTTATGGATGTCTTAGTTATCTTAGATAACAAGTTTAGGGTTACAGTAGGTTATTTTCATGTTCGGGGAGTTATCTATATATAAAGAGCTCCATGGTCTACGACTTAGGTAGTTTTGATGATCAATTTTAATATGACTTTAATGTCATTTATGAGTTTCTACCCTAGAACTCAGATTTATTGAAGTTAAAGCGAATCTACCCGTATTCTACCTATACATGATTTTCTTTACATTATAGCGTTACGATTGAGAATCGCTCCGGAAACCCTAGATTTGATATTTCTCCTCTCCAAGACTTACAATTTCTTGACCTAATGATGTCTTCGATTTCACATACCTAATACCTTTTTTATAGGTTTACATTGCTTGGTATTCACGTATTTAGTTTGGTTCGAGGGCAGGCGAAATAACGGAAAGTAACGAATCCAAACGTGCCCTTAGTCTTTCAAGGTAGTAATACATGTTTCCTACTTCCTAAGTTCGCGAACCCAACAAACTTCAAATTCAGCAGAATTTTTCGGAATCAAAGTATGAAATCGTCCAACTTCTTGTCTTCGGTATTCGATAAAAATTGTTTTGGCCACAACTTCTTCATCCGATCTCGGAATGACCTCATTCTTTTTGTATTCTTTTTTATCTTTCAATTATCTTCAAGATGATGATGAGAAATTCTTAATTTGAATGAGTTAAGATCGGTCTTTGGCCCTTCTCTTGATTTTGAGCGTTTTGCTCCTTTTCGTCGCTTTTCTTCAATTCTCTTGGACTTTGGCGCTTGGATACTTGGAATACTTCTATTACTAGATATTTCCAGCACTTTATAGCTCCCTCGTGGATGATTCACCTATTAGAGGCAAACAAGAGAAAACAAGAGTAATAATACGAAAATATGCAAGAATAATAGCTAAAACAAGTATGGAATGGACACTAAAATCATATGAATTATGCACTTATCAACCGTAACCTAACTAGTGAAACATTGACAGTCTTTGATATGAAAATGTACATACATAGATTTGGGTAGCATATCCAAAATATGTGTAAGACCCCAGATACAATGAAAAATCTTATGGAGAATATTATGCATTTTCAACCTACAACATGTCATATAGAGTATTGTATCATAGTTACTAATCTTAGTAGTAATCCATACCATGAGATACAATTCTATGATATCTGAGAGATTATGTAGGTCACCTAAGACGTTCATAACTATAATCTCAATTCCTAACAGATTTAGGAACAAGAGCATCATATACTTCATAAAAGTGTCTTCCACCACGAATCTTTAAAGTAGTCAAATCCTGTTATTATGTAATTGAATCATCCATAGGATTCATTTCTTATAGGTTGGATCGCACCAAACACAAATTATTATATCTTTTCGTGTTTGCACTCGCTTCCAGTACCAATTGAAAAAACGAGGGGTACACAAATACACCACAATCTTTAAATTATCCACCTATGCAGTCATCTTCTAAAGTGATTGTCTATGGACAAAGTCGAGACAATGCGACAAATGGTATTCACACTTTGTGTGATCGTCTATGGATACGAGATCGAGACAATACAACAATCAAAGTGTGATTACTTGATAATAGGTTTGGACTTAAATAAACTTTATAGGATCACTATCAAGTAATACGGAGTTAACGTTTGTGTATTTTACTTTTAATTATAATAAACAATTATAATTACGGAAATAGAAAAGTAAAAGACACAACAAGATTTTGTTAACGAGGAAGCGCAAATCGAGAAAAACCTCGGGACCTAGTCGAGTGAATACTCTCGAGAATTAAGCCGCTATACAAAATCTAACACACTTCGTATATTTGAGACCAAGCAACTAAACCTATAGTTCACCTAGTTTCTTGGTATCCATGCGCTTGGAGCATTCAATAAGTGCACGTCTTGGAATTATTCCACTTTGGATCGTATTCCAAACGGTAAAGTCTTTATGGTGAAAACTATTTTTGTTTTTGGTAATTTGGGGTGTGTGGATGAGAAATGAATCTAAACCTAAACAAATACACCGCTGCGGGGAGTGCTACGATTCGAGAGATCAATACGTACAATTCTGGCCTAACCAAGAAATGGCCGTTCCAGACTTGCTTCGGTCACAATGTGAAGGAGATTGGGTTGATCTTAGGGAGGGAAGCGAAGAAGGTGTTGAGATTGTGAAGGTGTTGGTTGTTTATGACTTGTATCAGAATATCAAACTGGCTTGCAATAATGTAAGCAATCATCTCTGGGTGTTTGAATACGTTGTATCAACACTTGATTTATGTCCTGTTTTTGGAAATGGGAGGAGAATCTATTTATACAAGCCATTGAGCATAACCCTCGTCTCTTGTGGGAAGTGGAGGAAGTGGAGTGATGGGATAGTGGGGGTCGTGTGTTAGTGTCACACGATCGGTTTTGCCCCACTTCGCTCATCATCATTAACCGTCCATGTCTTCCTTACACGTTCTTGTGATGGCGCGTTACATGACTGTTTCTTGAACCGCTGTGACCAATACCCCACGATAAGTATCCCCAGGTTGTGACATGCTTGATGTCTCGAATGTGTGGACCGTGGGACCCACGAGGAAGTAGCATGTGGTGCTAGGTTAAATAACTAAGTTATTTAAGATGTCGATATTTATAAAATATCGCGTATATTATATACATGTAATGCATCTAATATATTCAATATGCATGAAGCATCGTTGTTTTAAAGCTTCACGGAGTAAGTCACGGATTAAGCGTCTTAAAATAGCATCACGTCCAACCATCTTCGAGTGATAGTTTGGAGGCTGCATGGGCAAGCCATGTTTGGCCGGCCACTCCATGTGCAAGAGTGGCGGACGGTGATCATAAGGATGCTTCATTGGTCGTCTAGCTCTTAACCTAGGTTGTCGAGTCCAAGCTAGCGAAGTTGGACGGATGAGATGGCTTGAGACCCTCATCTGCCCGGCCAGATTCGATGGATTTTTAGGGTTTAGGAAGCGTGCAAGTATCCCCCTTTTGGCTCGGTCCGAACTCGGAGCCTAGGGAGCCGATTTTGGTGGGAACGATCGGTCATGCGTGTGGATGGGCCCCGGGTGATCATGTTGACATGCTCTGGACCTTTTAAGTCATATCTACACCTCCATCCAAGCTTGTGAAGATGGACGCTCGTGATCGGTTAACGACACATGTAACATGCCGCAAACCCTAATTAGGGTTTTGTATAGTTCACGCCCGTTCAACTTCAACCGATCGGTTTAGCAATGGCGCACTCCCTCCTTGGGGAGGCGGGATTGTGTGGGGCCCACATTGGGCGGCGGTGAGCATGTGTGTACTTGTTCCACGGTCCAGTGTGATCTAAGCCATCCAACCATGCTTGCGAAGTTGGATGGTCGTGATCAATTTGAGCGCTAGTGGTGTTTTCCACGGCTTTTAAAGCGTCACGCTTGCCATGTTTTGAGCAAACGTTTATTGCTCCATGGCTTGGTCGTGAGAGAGCCGATCATGTAGGTGAAAAATGGGCACGCCAACACTTGGCCGTCGGCCAGCGGAACGATCCAAGCCGGGTCAACTTGGGTGGCGAAGTTGGACGATCGCGACTTCTTTGAGGCATTTTTAACAGTCTTGCACATACTAGCCACTCCATACCATCTCTACCATCGTTCTTTAGAGTGGCATTTGGTGGCTGTTTGGGGGCATAACATGTGTTCGACCGGCCGAGGGCATAAGCGGTCAGTTGGTAGTCATTGCGGTGATAGCCTCTGCTCCTGGCGAGGATCGTCTAGGCTGGTCGAATCATGCGGCCAAATTGCGTGGTCGTGATTGTTTACGAGGCCCGACATGGACAGCCCAAATTTCCCTTAGGAAATATGCTCAATTGGGCTAGTATAACACACAGAGATATGTTGCTCAATCGGGCTAGTATAACATGCAGAGATGTTTCTGTCGGGTATTTCGTGCATGCCTCATTATTGACACTTGGAGATTCGTGTTACACTCTTGAGAGCAACACTCGGTCGTCATGCCACACCAATAATGAGAGATCTGCGGGAACAACACAAAAATACAAGGCAAATCATAATAATGCTAAAAATTCGGGGTATTTGGGATTGTTGCTACATGCTCCAACCTGGATGAATTTTGTGTATTTAATTCATAGAATATTGGGATTGTTGCCACATGCTCCGTTCTAGGTGAATTAATAAAGCGAAGAAGTATTCATCACTTATCAGATAGCTTTATCCTCTGCAGGATGTCAGCATATTAAGTTTGGCTTTTACAATTTTAGCCTTAAACGAAAATCCACCATAAACATTAAGTCTCTGCCCTAGCACATAATGGTTGCATTATTGTGGGGTAGGCATTAGATGGTGACAAATAAAGATAAAACTTATGAGACAAAGTTAGATGTTACCAGGAGAGACGGGTCGTCCTTTCCTTGGAGCATGTCACGTTCAAGAGGCGTCCAGGCGAGAGTTCCCCTAGGATGATGTCGGTCTTGCCTGCTTCGATCGAACTTGCTATACCTGCTTTGGTCGAGAGCCTGCTTCGTGCTTGCTCCGCTCGAATGTTGGTCTTGCCTGCTTCGATCGACCTTGTTATGCGGTCGAGAGCCTTCTTCGTGCTTGCTTTGCTCGAATGTCGGTTTTGCTTGCTTCAATCGACCTTGCTATGCCTGCTTCAGTCGAGAGCCGGCTTTGTGCTTGCTCCGCTCGAATGTCGGTTTTGCCTGCTTCGATCGACCTTGCTATGCCTGCTTCGGTCGAGAGCCTGCTTCGTGCTTGCTCCGCTCGAATGTCGGTCTTGCCTGCTTCGATCGACCTTGTTATGCCTGCTTCGGTCGAGATCCTGCTTCATGCTTGCTCCGCTCAAATATCTGTCTTGCCTGCTTCGATCGACCTTGCTATGCCTGCTTCGGTCGAGAGCATGCTTCGGTCAAGAGTCGGCCATGTGCTCCGCTTCGCCGTTATCTTTTTCGTGATACTTGCTTCGGCTCGAACGTGGGCTGCGTGCCTGCTTGGCTCGATCGTGGGGTTGTGCCTAATCGTCGAATTTGCATTCTGGCTTCGTTCGTGGGGCTACTATGCCTGCTTTGATTAAACTAGTGGTCGTGCATGGTCCTCCACGGTCGGGGAAGCATGCTTCACATGGCCGTGGTCATGTGCTAGACCTTTTTTTTTCATATACATACTCGGCTCGACCATTAACTTTGATTTCTCCATACGAAATCTTGACTCTTTTTCCACTTCGTTTAATTGTAGTTGTTTAAAAATAAACAAAGAGGATCATGTTAAGATGTCATCGGAGATAATGCCACGAGCGGCGTTGAAGCAAGCTTCTTTAGGAGAGAGCGTTAAGCAAGCTTCTATTTGGAGCGATCGTTGAAGAGGCTTCTTCGGAGCGAGTGTTGAAGCAAACCTTCATTGGAGGGAGCGTTGAAGCGAGCTTCTTCAGAGAAAGCGTTGAAGCGGATTCTCTAGAGCGATCATTGAAGAGGCTTCCGTGAAGCAAGCTTATAACTGGAGGGAGCGTTGAGGTAGCTTCTCCTAGAACGATCGTTTAAGAGGCTTCTTCGGAGCGAGTGTTGAAGCAAGCTTCTGCTGGAGGGAGTGTTGAAGTAAGCTTCTTGGGAGAAAGCGTTGAAGCGGCACGCTCGGTTTAACTTCCTTGCGAATTACATGCTTCTTGATTGACCACCTCTCTTGTGTTGAAGAAATCCTTGGTGACGGTGGAAGGAACTTCATGCCGAGCCTCAATCCCAAACGTGATTTACATGGTTCTCTATCAGTAGTGGTTGTTGCTATGGTGAAGCTCGAACAACGGTTCTTAGCCGCAGTTTGTGATCGAGAAGAGACTGGAAGGAAAAGGCGTGGCAGCTACAGGCACGAACTTGCGGTCTTCATATAGTGGCATAGCTCGTCTCGTTATTAGAGGGAGAAGTTAATTCTTGATGTTGCCTCATGGAATGAAAAGGAGGGAGACAGTCCCCGCCCACAGTATCCTCTCGAGCCTTCGACTTGATAGATGTTTTCATCATCGGGTTCATGATGCTGTCTTTACGTCTGCGTTGCGTTTCATAGACGTCCAGGAATATCACTGACCTTTGACAACACGTCTGTTTTCTTGAGTATATCATCGTCTTTAGATATCTTGTAATGATGGCATGCTTGCATCTCTCTAAATTCACCATCTTTGAGATGGGCGACTAGCGGTCCCGGTCATACTCCTTTGCCATAACCATCTTTCGATCGTGTCTACGAGGAGTAGGGAAGTTCCTCTTAAGTCCGGGTGCAATCTCCTTTGGTAACGCAGCTACTTCTTCTACAGGAGACGAAATTCTCAAAGCGTCTCTCATTGATGCTTCTGCCGTCGATACAGATATGAAATATCTTGGACGTTGTTTCATCATTGTGGCAGTCGTGCATGCGGTACTGGAGTTGGAGTTGACGCGCATGATGTTGTATCTCGGTGGTTTTCCTCTTACTCTTGTAAACCGCTTAAAAAGGTGAAGGTTGTATTGCCGATTGGTGAAATATATGCTTCCACGAACATCGTGAGGCTCTTCTTTTTGGATGGCTTGCTGTTTCTAGCAGGGCGGAGTCTTTGTATGCAACCGAGTGTTTAGCAACTTCACGGAGTTCAGAGGATGTCTTAAAGCGCTGGTTTTTTAACAAAGCATGATTGACAGGTACCGCCCTATTGATGCGCAATTACACCTTGAGGTTTCGGCTCTAGTAGATCTGAAGATGTCCAGGGCCCGCTCTCGTAAGGGTGACATAATAAGCGAACCCTTTGTAATGATTTGAAGATGACAATATTCGTTGAATCTTGAAACGCTTCATGTAGTAGTGCGGTCCAGACGAAACTTTCTTCTTTCTTCAGCAAGGGAGTGAATGAAGCAACGAGCTGGGCTAAGCCAGGTATAAAACGTCGAATTCACCTTGCCCATGAAGCTTTGGATATCCACGGTTCGCGGCAGCGTCATTGTGAGGATAGCTTGAGTCTTGGATTTGACTACTATATCATCCACGTAGTCTTCAATTTGCTTATGCATCATGTCATGGAAGATTGCCGTCATAGCGCGTTGATACATCGCACCGGCATTCTTCAAACCGAATGGCATTACGGTATAATAAAAGTTTTCAATAGGGGTTTGAAAAGCTTTCTTACTTGCATGCTCATACATCCTTATCTGGTTGTAGCCGCTACATCCATCCATGGAGGAGAAAATGTCATGTCCGCTAGTGGCGTCTACTAACATGTCGATATTAGGCAGAGTAAAATCGTCTTTGTGGCAGCATTTGTTCAAGTCTCTGAAATCCACGCAACACCGGATCTGTTCGTTTTTCTTTTTCACTGGATTTACATTAGCCAACCAGGTCGGATGATGAATGGGTTTGATGAAGCCAGCAGCTAGCAACTTCTGAATCTCAGTCTTGATTTGCTCTTCCTCCTCGTGCCTGAATTACTTCGGAGACTGTTTGATCGGCTTGGATCCGTGTATGACATGTAGATGATGGGTGGCCGATTTTTCATCTAAATCGAGCATTTCTTCATACGTCCAAGCAAATACGTCCTGATATTCTTTGAGAAGTTGGACGAGCTTCATGCGTTTATCCGTGGACAAAGTTGAGCTGATGGAGATAGGCATGGGAGATTCTTCATTCCCGATATTAACGATTTCGAGCTCATCAGTCGTGGAGTTGGTGCCGTCTAGCAGATGTCGTGGAGCATCCAGCACCTCTTCTTGTGGCTCGTCATTTTTGTAGCATTCAACTGGGCGGGGAGACTGGGCATCAGTCTCCCTCTTAGTGTGAACGTGGGTCGCTGCTTCACCGGATGAAGAAGAACGCCTTGTCAACAAAGATGCATCGTGAGGATATGCAAGTCGATCCTCCTCTTGGATTGACGCCCACGTGGGGAGTGGGATGCAATGAACTTTGTCTGGTTCTTCCCGTGGAGATTCTCTTGGTTCAAATAACTCCACTCCACATATCGGTGTGTAAGGAGACAGCGATGCAGGAATACGAACGACTTCTTTATTCAGCATAGTCTACGGGCACTGATGATACATCGAAGGGAAAATCCTATTGTCATGAAGCCACGGTCTCCCCAGTATCATATGGTATCCGGATCCTTTTCTATGACTTCGAATTTCACCTTTGACTGGACGGGCCCTACAGATAAATTCAGATTGACATACCCGTACGTGTTGGTTTGGTTTCCTTCAAAGTATGTCATCGTGGTAGGATGTCGTACGATCTTGCATGAGCGAACCTTTGCCGTCCTGAGAGTCTTGAGAGTAATCACATTCGAAGACGCTCCCGTGTCGGTGATGGCCCTCTTGAACTCTGAATCCTTGATGCGCGCGGTAATATGTAGGGCCGGTTGTAACCTTCCTTTGCTATCATGTCGTCAGTAAATGTGACATTATTCTGAGACATCTCTGGTCTCTTCGAGATTTTTGGACGCAAAGGGGCTAAATGTACGTCTAGGGCTATCTGGTTGATTGAAAAAAATGTCTCCACCCGCTGATTCTTCGAGAGGTG
This sequence comes from Papaver armeniacum, assembly GCA_023531295.1. Classification (NCBI taxonomy): domain Eukaryota; kingdom Viridiplantae; phylum Streptophyta; class Magnoliopsida; order Ranunculales; family Papaveraceae; genus Papaver; species Papaver armeniacum. The sequence continues at coordinate 27,011 of JAJJWW010012681.1, forward strand.
TAAAAGTTTGCATAAACTTTCCACTAGAGAAGCCGTTTCCTGATCCACCGACCTCTGATTCATAGTGAAACTATTGACTCGAGGAGGTCGCTGCGAGGATCAGTCCCTAGTGTAGAAATCTCTGTGGCATGAGAACTGTTTGTATCTGATGTCATCTCGATGAGGAGATCGAGTATGTCGTTTATCGCTTCTTTGATAATATCCACATTTCTTGCCAGAACTTCTTGCCTCCGTGCTAGTTCAGCCAGCGTTGGGATTTCTCCATCGGTTGAAGCGACAGAGATAATGGGGGTATCGAAATATGAAAATTCGTTATAAACAGAATTGTTCAAAGGAGGGTGAGAAACATTACCATTTGAGGGATTATGGCTGAGATCCGTCGCGGTAGAATCATCCCTGAGGCCAACCATCCTTTTTGAAAATCTTGAGATTGCAACCGAGATATTAATCTCCCACTGTGGTCGCCAATTGTTTATGAGTGAAAACTATTTCAGTTGTTTTTGGTAATTTGGGGTGTGTGGATGAGAAATGAATCTAAACCCTAAACAAATGCACTGCACGGGAGTGCTTTCTGATTCGAGAGATCAATTTGTACAATTCTGGCCTAAACCAAGAAATGGCCATTCCAGACTTGCTTCGGTCACAATGTGAAGGAGATGGGGTTGATCTTAGGGAGGGAAGCGAAGAAGGTGTTGAGATTGTGAAGGTGTTGGCTGTTTATGACTTGTATCAGAATATCAAACTGGCTTGCAATAATGTAAGCAATCGGCTCTGGGTGTTTGAATACGTTGTATCAACACTTGATTTTGCATTTTGGAAATATGGAGGAGAACCTATTTACACAAGCCATTGATCATAACCCTCGTCTCTCGTGGGAAGTGGAGGAAGTGGAGTGATGGGATAGTGGGGTAGTGTGTTAGTGTCACACGATCAGTTTTGCCCACTTCTCCCATCATCATTAATCGTCCATGTCTTCCTGACATGTTCTTGTGATGGCGCGTTGCACGCTGCACGCTGTAAACCGTCAGACCAATACCCCAGTAAGTATCCCCCAGTTTGTGACATGCTTGATGTCTCGAATGTGTGGACCGTGGGACCCACAGGAAGTAGCATGTGGTGCTAGGTTAAATAACTAAGTTATTTAAGATGTCGATATTTATAAAATATCGCGTATATTCTATACATGTAATATATCGAGTATATTCAATATGCATGAAGCATCGCTGTTTTAAAGCTTAACGGAGTAAGTCACGGATTAAGCGTCTTAATAAAGCATCACGTCCAACCATCTTCGAGTGACCGTTTGGAGGCTGCATGGGCGAGCCATGGTTTGGCCGACCACTCCATGTGGAAGAGTGGCGGACGGTGATCATAAGGATGCTTCATTGGTCGTCTAGCTCTTACCCTAGGCTGTCCGTCCAAGCTAGCGAAGTTGGACGGACGAGATGGCTTGAGACCCTCATCTGCGACCGTTCGATGGATTTTTAGGGTTTTAGGAAACGTGCAAGCATCCCCCTTTGGCTCTATCGAACTCGAGCCTAGAGCCGATTTTGGTGGGACCGATCGGTCATGCGTGTATATGGGCCCGCGGTGATCATGTTGACATGCTCGGGACCTTTTAAGTCTATATCTACACCCTCCATCCAAGCTTGCGAAGATGGACGCTCCTGATCGATTAATGACACATGTAACATGCCGCAAACCCTAATTAGGATTTTGTATAGTTCACGCCCGTGCAACTTCAACCGATCGGTTTAGCAAGCCGCACTCCTCCTTTGGGGAGGCCGATTGTATGGGGCCCACGTTGGGCCGGCGGTGAGCATTTGTGTACTTGTTCCACGGTCCCAGGTGTGATCTAAGCCATCCAACCATGCTTGCAAAGTTGGATGGTCGTGATCAATTTGAGACGCTAGTGGTGTTTCCACGGCTTTTAAAGCATCACGCCAGCCATGTTTTGAGCAAACGTTTATTGCTCCATGGCTTGGTCGTGAGAGAGCCGATCATGTAGGTGAAAAGTGGGCCCGCCAACACTTCACCGATCGATCGCGGAACGATCCAAGCCGTCCAACTTGTCTTGCGAAGTTGGACGGTCGCGACTTCTTTGAGACTGTTTTTGACAGGCTTGCGCATATTAGCCACTCCATACCAGCTCGACCATCGTTCTTTAGGGTTGGCGTTTGGTGGCTGTTTGGGGGCATAGCATGTGTTTGACCGACAAGGGCATAAACGGGCCCACTGGTGGTCATTGCGGTGATAGCCTTCTCCTGCTGAGGATCGTCTAGTCTGGTCGAATCATGCGGCCAACTTGCGTGGTCGTGATTGTTTCTGAGACTGACATGGACAGTCCAGATTTCCCTTAGGAAATATGCTCAATCGGGCTAGTATAACACACCGAGAGATGTTGCTCAATCGGGCTAGTATAACACACCGAGAGATGTTGCATGTACGGGTATTTCGTGCATGCCTCATTATTGACACTTGGAGATTCGTGTTACTCTGCTGAGAGCAACACTCAGTCGTCATGCCACACCAATAATGAGAGTTCTGCGGGAACAACACAGGAAATACAAGGCAAATCATAATAATGCTAAAAATTCACAGGGTATTTGGGATTGTTGCTACATGCTCCAACCTGGATGAATTTTGTGTCTTTAATTCACAAAATATTGGGATTGTTGCCACATGCTACGTTCTAGGTGAATTAATAAAGCGAAGAAGTATTCATCAATTATCAGATAGTTTTATCCTCTGCAGGATGTCAGCGTATTAAGTTTGGCTTTTACAATTTTAGCCTTAAACGAAAATCCACCATCAACATAAAGGAACAACAAATCTGTTTGGTAACAACTCTCTTGATTCTTTCAAATGAAGATATCTCAAGTCATAAGCAAAGGCACTTCTGTTTAACAAATAAACTTCTTTGCCTGGTGTTGATGGTAGTTTTTAGCTTAGGGTTAAATTATAAAACCTTGCATCTGATGTGACGTCACTCTGTAAGGAAACATAGCCATGAGTGTTAACCTCTCCACTGGCATATTTATTGATCCGTTCAATATATTTACATGAAATTTATCCAGACTGGCGAATGTAGTAACCATCCCATATGTTCTGTAAATTTCGGCGCCTTGCCTATATTCTCTTAATATAAGTTTCTTTGAATACTTTCTATGCTATGTTCCTCGGCTGAACCCTTAATGTTGATATGTCATGACAATTTGTGTTCACTCGCAGAAGAGTAGCACGAATTTCCAAATATCAAGGATAAGGTCTTTGCATAAAGTATTCAATCAGAAAGCATGCTGCTCTCTGGCAATGAACTTAAAGAACTCTGTGTCAACACATAGAATTCAATCAATCACTTTTGCGCCTTGCGCAGTATACCAGACCTTGCTTGTCAAAAGTAAGCCTAGGCAAACTAGGTAACTAATCCGCCATGGATTAGTAGGTGCAAAATTTTTCCCATAATCAGAAAACAGGGAGTCGCAGCAGCAAAGGGAGGCGTGGCCATGCCTTAGGCCAACTGGCGCCACTTGCCATTGGCCACACCCCATCCTAAACCGACCCTATTTCCCTCGACCAATCAGGTCGCCTCAAACTAGCCACACGCACATAAGTTGTGGCTGGGCCCTTACTGCCGGACTCCACTTCCTTCGACCAATCGGAGTTGCTCTAAAGCCGCCACACTCACACCAGAAGTGTGTCCACTCCCATGCTTGGCCGGCCCCTATCCTTCATACCGACCAATTAGGTCATTTTAAATGCGCCACGAGCACTAGAGGTGCGGCCGCGCCTCATGTTTGGTCGACCCCTTTTCTTGACCAATCAAGTCGCTCTAAACCCGCCACCATACATTAAAGGCCAAACGCACCCTTCCGCGCCACCATACTAACTGGCAATCCAAACACGCCCTGCCACAACAGCATATTAATCGGCATGCCAACATGCCACTCTGCCACAGTAACGTGCCAACATGCCACTCTACCGCAGTAACATGCCACGAGCCACTTTAGCCTTGGCCGTGCCGCAAAGCCCTAACTTTGGCCACGGTGCCAAAACCTAACCTTGGCCATGCCGCCAAGCTCTAACTTTGGCCACGACGCCAAATCCTAGCCTTGGCCACGCCGCCAAGCCCTAACTTTGGCCACGACGCCAAATCCTAGCCTTGGCCACGCCGCCAAGCCCTAACTTTGGCCACAACACCAAATCCTAGCCTTGGCCACAATGCCAAATCCTAGCCTTGGCCACGCCGCCTAGCCCTAGCTTTGGCCACGACACCAAATCCTAGCCTTGGCCACGGCGCCAAATCCTAGCCTTGGCCACGCCGCCAAGCCCTAACTTTGGCCACCGAGTCCTAGCTTTGGCCATGCCACAACGCCACCATGACGCAGCCATGCCACACGCACTAATTAGGGTTTCGACATGCCAAACCCTAATTTGGGCAAAATTGCTATGCCAACCAAGCCAAATAGCGTTTCCCAGAGAGTTTGGATCGATGTGGAAACAGAGCCAATGTTGCATGAGCCATATTTGAGTCTAACACCAATATGCCAAAACAGCTGCCACAGCTACGCCACTGGCATGCCGCTATGCCACGGCTACGCCAGGCGCCACTATGCTAATGGCGCCACTTTGCTACACAACAAAGATATGGCCATAATCAACGGCTACCCTTCCTCATGAGATGTAATCTCAGCCATCCAAGTTCGTCACTGAACTGACGGACTTGCGGCAAGTTCCAGGCAACCAACTAGTGGCCATGGCTACGCCAGGCGCCACTTACACCATCGTGCTACTGGCATGCACGAGATATGCCAGTCATGCTGCAATGCCACTGGCGTACACCAAAAACGCCACTATGACATTACCAGGCGCCAACATAAGGTAGCCATAATCAACGGCTACCCTTCTTCATGAGATCCAATCTCAGCCATTCAAGTTCACCACCAAACTGACGGACTTGTGGCAAGTTTTAGGCGGCCGGCCAAGGCAAGCCTAATAGCATCACATGTTATTTTCCTATGGCAAGTCTCTTGACTTTGACTTTCCACATATAGCAACCTGCTAGACGTTTTCCACAAAAACACTCGAGACATCAAACATGTCACAGGGCGGGGATACTCATCAGGGTATTGGTATGGTGGTTTACAGGCGTGCGGCGTGCAATACGCCGTTATAAGAAAGTGTCATGAAGTGGGACAATTAGTGGAGATGAAAGTAACAGTGTAAACTAATTCACTTCCTTCATCATGGAAGCATAATGCCTGACGGTTACACGTTACTCTATTCTTCCACCACTCAATCGTTTTCATTTCCTACAAGACCATGGTACGTTTCAATATGACTTGTGTAAATAGGTTTCACCTATTTACCACGAAACACAAGTTTTAGTCGGCAACAACACAGTATCTAGAAAATCACCTGGTAGCTTTCCATTCTGCTAGCCAGTTCTACTTTCAGATACAAGTCATAAACAACCACACCATCAGAATCAACGATTCTGGTCTCAACACTCTCTGCGCTTCCCTCCCTAAGACCAACCATTCTCCTTTACTTTTTGTGACCGAAGCAAGCACAGAACGGCCATTTCTTGGTTTAGGCCGGATTTATGCAGATTGATCTCTCGAATCAAAAGTACTCCGGCAAAGGTACATTGTTTAGGGTTTAGATTCGTTTCTCATCCACACACCCGAAATTACCAAAATCAGCAGAAACGGTTTTCACCCATAAACAATTGGCGACCACAGTGGGAGATTAATCTCTCGGTTGCAAATTCAACTCTCAATTCCATCATCCTACCAGTAAAATGCAATGCTTCGAAGCGCATCATCCAAGAAAATATGGATTCAGGAGAATTACGTCTTGGGACTAGAGATTCTACGCCTTACCGCAGATCGACATAAAGATGTTTCACAGACAATAAAGAATGACTGGGGGCTTCTCGCAGAAAGGAGGGCGTCACATAAAGACTCGGATTTACTCCCTGAAGATTCAGTTTTGGTGAAAGACCCTAAAGTGAGTAAGTTTTGTCAGACAATGTTTACAGGATCTATTATTTGGGTTTTCACATTTGCAATGGAAGCCGATAACCCAATCATCACAAGATTTCATATATTTCCTTTTGTTGATGGTGGATTTTCGTTTAAGGTTAAATTTGTAAAAAACCAGAAAAATCATGCGCTGACATCTTGTAAAAGATAAAGCCATTTATAAGTGTTGGATACTCCCTCACTTAATTCACCAAGAATGGAGCATGTGGCAACAATCCCATTACGTGAATACATGAAATTCCTCCGGGTTGGAGCATGTAGCAACAATCCCTTCTATGAATTTCATATCGGCCTTGTATTTCCATTACTCATTATCGGTGTGGCATGACGATTTGTGAGTGTTACTCTTCTGAGTAACACGAACCTCCAAGCACTATAATGAAACCATGTCTGAAATAAAATGGTGACTCTCGGTGTGTTATACTAGCCCGATTGAGCCCCTCTCGGTGTGTTATACTAGCCCGATTGAGCATCCGGACTGACCGTATCGGTCCGGATATGATCGATCGCATCATCCAACTCCATAAGCATGATTGGATGACCCCAGATCAATTCCATCACCCCAAGCAGGTATGGAATACCCACGGCCGACCCGCATGGTCGGTCATTGGCCTATCTTGCCAAGAAACCGTTCATACCAAGCATTATGGACGGAAAACCCTAAATTAGGGTTTGCGGCATATTACATGTGTCGCAAAGCAGTCTCAACCATCCATCTTCACGGTATAGATGGAGGGTGTAGATGTAGACTCAAAGGGCCCAGAGCATGTCAACACGATCACCGTGGGCCCGCCTACACATTTGACCAATCGGTCAAAACCAACCACGGTTGGTCGTGACAAAATTGTCACCCAAACAAGAGATGGCGCACGGATTTTGAAAGCCAAAATTAGGGTTTCAAGCCATCACGCGCGTCCATCTTCTCCGGCACGAATGGAGGGTCACAGATTAGATTAAGCAAGGGCCGGTCATACCAAAGCATGACCACCGTGGGCCCATCTACCTCCTCATGTGTTCGGCCAAGGCATATCATGCCTAGTTAATCCAAAACGTGCGTCCAAACTAGCATGGCCACGCCTCCCAAACCATGGCCCGATCTCGACCACTCAACTTCGCAGGACGATTTGGATGGCTCGGATCACGTTTTCATGGGATAATCGGTATAGGTGTGAACACCAGCCTACCACCTACACGCTGGTATGATCGACCAAGACCGACCAAGATGGGTCGTCTTGAAACGCGTGCCGAACTAGGGATGTCACGCGGTTTCCAACTCCTTTGCGGCAATGGATTTCTGCCGCAAACCGATCTCAACCACTCAACTTTACCGGTCAAATTGAGTGGCCTAGATCGCGCCTTCATGGGACAGTGAGGTATGGACGTGCACACCGGCATATTTGTCTACACACATACCCGGTCGGTCCTCTCCAAATCCCTTTCCATGCTTGGTTTCGACCAAGCTGAAGAGTGATGCTTGCGCACCTCTTCAAAAACCCTAATATTCATTAACGGTCGCAGATGAGTGTCTCAAAGATCATCTCATCCGTCCAACTTCACCGACTTGGTTATACAACCACAGTCGGGAGTTATTTGGTTAGTGAGGCGTCATTACCCATCACTTTACCACACCATAATGCGATACTGCATAAAATACACACGATACTTCATAAGTATCGACTTCCTGAATAACACGGTTATTCAATTCAAGCATTACATGCTATCTTTCGTGGATCCACGATCCACACATTCCAGACATCAATCATGTCACAAACTGGGGGATACATACTTGGGTATTGGTCTGGCGGTTTACAGCGTGAAGCGTGCAACGCTCCATCACAAGAACGTGTCAGGAAGTCATGGACGGTTAGAGATGAACAGGAGAAGTGGGCAAGACTGGTCGTGTGGCACCGACGCACAACTCCACTACTCCATCACTCCACTTCCTCCACTTCCCACGAGAGACGTGAATAAGGCTCAATGACTTGTATAAATAGGTTTTCCGCCCTATTTCAAACAACAACACAAGTCCAGACGGGACAGAAAACCAAGTGTTAATACGAAACGTATTCAAACACCCAGAGCTTGCTTGCATCAATCACAAGCCTGCTCACCTTTACGTTACAAGTCATAAGCAAGCCAACACCTTCACAATCTCAACACCTTCTTCTCTTCCCTCCCTAAGATCAACCCCATCTCCTTCACTTTGTGACCGAAACAAGTCCTGGAACGGCCATTTCTTGGTTTAGGACGGACTTGCACAGATTGATCTCTCGAATCTACAAGCACTCACCGCAGTTGGTGCATTTGTTTAAGGTTTAGATTCATTCCTCATCCACACCCCAAATTACCAAATTCTGCAGGAGTAGTTTTCACCCATAAACAATTGGCGACCACAGTGGGAGGTTAATCTCTCGGTTGTAAAGTCAATTTCTTCAAAATCCGATTCAATTTTATCAATTTCAAAAAGGGTAGATCTTAAAATCGATTCAACCAACAATTCATTTCAAGATGGTGGAATTAAGGTCTGGATCAGCAATCAATTCTGATGGGGCTAGTGTGGGTAACAATCCTGGTGTCGAAGTACCTGTCAGTGGAGCTACCGTAGACAACACATCTCGAGGAGCCATTACCTCTATCACCAACACTAGCGGAGCAGGAGACATCCCCGTAGGTGTAATGCCTCCCATCACGAGAGCCGGAGCGCCCGCAAATCCGGCATCTCCTCAAGTGTAACGCCTCCGGTGGTCACCGAGCAACAACTTTCACTCCCTCATCGGGGCGAGGAGCCGGAGGCACAAGAGGAGGACCACCGTCTATTACCATTGCAGACTTGATGGAGAAACGGGGAAGTTCTTGCTAAGACTCAAACAGATATGGCCGCAACTCAAAAGGAGGTACTCACTTTCCTCAAGACCTTGGTCAACGATTGCCGCAAGATTCACGTCAATCTTTGGAGCCAACAAGAAATGCCTTCAATTCACCCGGAACAGGCGTTTCCACTCGGACCCACATGAGTGAAGAAGCTAGTGTTGCTCCTGAATGTTCAAGAGAAAGGGACCACACACCCAACTTCATCACACGTGAGGATCTAGAACGACTCCTTCAAAGCCGAGGTAAAGGAAATCTGACGGATGCACACCAACACCAACCTCCATACCCTCAAGATATGCAACGAATCCCTCTTCCAAGAGGTTATACCTCTCCCCAGTTATCCCTCTACGACGGTACTGGTAATGCTCGTGAACATGTCTCTCGATTCTTGGAATCCTTGGGGGAACATGAATACAATCATGTTCTGCGCCTGAAAGAATTCTCGAAATCACTTACGGGGAGGGCGTACACCTGGTACAACAACATCGAACCTAAAAGCATATCCAACTGGAGCGAGATGGTCAGTGCTTTCTACAGAAAGTATTTCTTCGTGTCTGAACAAATCACCTTCTCAGATCTAGGAAGAATTCTTCAGCGGAACAACGAGCATCCTAACGACTTCGTCAAAAGGTTCAGAACTCAAGCGCTGGATTGTCATGACCCGAACGTCACCGAACGAAAATTGGTGGAGTTGTGCATCAACGGGATGATACCCATATACCGCGCTCTGTTAGAGAATCTGGGCTTTCAAACGTTCTCTGAACTCCATGAAGCTGCCAAGCATTCAGCAACAACTGCACCAGCATTGCTAGAAAGAACCAGAGTCGTTCGAAGTGAAGATTTACGTGAAAGTCGAGGGAGAAGTCGCCTCACGAACAAGCAATACAACACCGGTCCTTCTGTGAGTGTAGTGGGCGGAGGAGAGAAAAGGAAAGCTCCGGTGACGGAACAACAAACCAAGCGGACATCCCCGGCACACAAGACTTCATCTCGAAAAGGAGCAGACAAAACTCCCGCACAAAACACTAAAGACACGGGTTTTCCTTTTCCCATGAATGAAGTGATAGAGCTCTTGGAAGCGTGGATCCAAGATGACGCCGTAAAGCTGCCCCCTATCAGACGTCCTCCAACCGAGGAAGAAATGGCAGATCCCAGATATTGTTGCTACCACAAGTTCGTCCATCATCCAACCAAAGATTGCAACGGGTTGAAAAAAAATATTCGGGGAAAAGGTAGAGACAGGGGAACTCCAGCTTGGAAACGAGGGTGTTCATAGAGACCCTTTACCTATCAGGAACTGCTTGATTTCTGGGATTCATTCGCAAGACCGTACAATCTATGATGGAGCACATATGTGAAATCTTGTACTTCTCCAAAGGACAGCGTCAAGACATATTTGCGGCCCTCAACCACGTTGTGTCAGGTAGGCGTTTGCATCCAGTAGCAGTCCAGGAACCCCAGTCTTTCCTGAAAGACATGAGCAATGGAAACTGGGGACTCCTAACCGTCACTCGTTTGAGAAACGTTGAATTCGATAGCGTGTTGATTGATACGGCTTCCGAATTTAACATCATTACTGTCAAGACCTTGAGAGCGGCAAAGATTTCGAAGCAGAAGCTACTCGTCACCCAAGCTGTAGTTAAAGATTCAGCGGGGAGAGCTTAGAGATGCATATGGATACATTGATCTTGAAGTCAAATTGGGTGATGCCTCGACGCAAGCAAAGTTCTACATAGTCAAATATCATCCCAACTACGACATGATCCTAGGGCGCTCTTGGATGCAGGACAACAAAGCCATACTGGAAGTCTGTCCTCTACCGGTTTCGGTACCTGAAAGAATCTCCAACACGCCTTCTGGACCTCCTGATGATTGTTTGCTGCCGCACCAGCAACGTGCCGATGTGACACAACTTCCCGGGGAGAGCCTGTCGGCATACATTGAAAGTTCCCGATGTCAAGTAAGTCTCACCACACAACTCTCTTTGCAACCTATCGCCCCTCATTCTGACAAGTCCTGGGGACTGGCTCCAATCAACAAACCAACCCCGGCTAAGAGATGTGACTGGGAGGCCGGCCCTTTCAAGCGTTTTATCGGGAGCGTGGAAGGCTGTTTTTGGTCAAAGACGATGAGGCCAAGGTCCAAGTATCTGCACGACCAAACCCGTTTGGAATTGGAGACACAGTGACGAAGGCGACTACGTTCAATGTTGGGAGCGTGACGGTGAAGATGACCACTCCACGACTTGCCTACCGAAAGAGAAGATGAACCGTACACAGTAGCAGATGTTATCCTAGGCGGCTCACCGCAAACTCATCAACGCTGATAAACTAGAGGGCATAACAATTCACTCACGATGGCTCAAACCCTATCGAACTTAAGATACTGTGCTACCACTTTCCAGCATCCTCCACTCTTTAAAACGCTGTGCTATTTTTCCAGTGTGTTTCCTTTTTACAGTTTCATGTCATACTTGTAATTCCTCCAGAAAATGATTGCAATACTTGCATTCACAGTTAGGGTTCCAAGTTTCAATTCTCAATTTAATTGAAGTATTATTTCCATCTGAGAACCTCTCTACCCCTAAAAACACAAAGCCCTGAGTCGGCCTAAATCAACACACTAAGCAAGAAAGGAAATCCTAAACAAGCATCTCATGGGAAGAAGGAAATAGAACATGTGCACAAAAGGAAAATGATTTGAGCCATACGCCTGACAAAGCCAAGAAGATCTTGCATCAGGAGCACAGGTCCGTGGATATTCCATTATAGTATTACTTCTTTTATCACTAAGGATTACGTGTGAAGGCGCACCCTTGCGCGAGAGAAGGACCGATTGCAGTCTTGACAAAGGATTATAAAAGAAAAACTTTATTCAAACAATCAAATGGAGGAAAAAACCTTGAACCCGGCCGCCACCGAGTACAAGGAAGATGTTCGAGCGTACAAAATATACTTGGAAAGAAGAAAGAAGAAAAGAGGTTTTAGTAGTCAAGAGGATCGACATCGCTTTGCACCACTTGTCGGGTTACGCGGCCAGTAGCCACACTGTTGATGCTCCTCCCTTCGAATCTACCTCACCGCTTCATCGAGACATCTCCGCAGCAGCAGCGCATTCCATCCCAACATCACCGGCGGGAGCATCAAAGGGCATAACAACACTGGGGGCCGCGCAAATTGCTTTCACATGTTCGGTTTAAATCAGTATCGGAATCAAGAATTATCACGCCGTCTGGATCGGGTAATCACGCTTGTCTTCACTCGGAGGTCGTTTATGCTCAACTCTCCGCCTCTTCAACTGCTGCAAATCTCTCGCCCTTGCGCTTACTAGTGTCTGCAGCGTTTCCTCGCGCCTCCAACGCTCCTCTTCCACCTTCTCATGTCAATCGTCTTCACACCAGTCCATTGAAAAAGTGCAAAGATACGCCCTCGGCAATACGAAGGTGGGAGATAGACATCCCATGTATATGCACGACCGACTTCCGCGGCTCCAATGCTAAGAAGTGGAAGATCGATCTTAGCCATTACTTCTTCGTGCGCATGGTTTTCGGGCTTGTCAACTTCAAAACTTCTTTCGGGAAGCAACGGACAAAAAGTGAATCTTCTTTTGTTGATGCGTCCACCGCTTCCATGATAAAGTAGGAAGACACCAAAAGGAGAGGAGGTTATGAGCACAAAAAAAAAGAGATCATCAAATCCATCGATCAAGGTACTAAAGTTAATCGCCGTCACTTCACCATGAAAATCGAGAAGTTGATGTCGTCATAGATCCAGTCAACCCATCTCTTCCATCGTTCTCGAGATATAGAATAAACGACCACGTGAGATGATTCTTTATAATCTCACAAGTCGAGAATCGAGCGGCAAATCCTTCTTGAGAAGGAAAAGAAGTCTTTACTCGCCACCTATGAAGGCATAAGAGCTTTATTATTCGGGATAACAATCGATGAGGCTTCAATTTTGGTGATCGTGCGGATATACACGAGGAAAGCTACTAGATAGTAAATTAGGTGTATTCTACACCTATCACCGAGATATAGAATAAACGACCATGAGAAGTAAAGGAAAAGAAGAAGCGGCTTATTCGGGATAACAATCGAGCTCGAGATATGTACAAGAGGAACCAAAGCGACTCACCGAGATCAAGTCCTGTTTCCTTCGCATCCTTAATCAGAACCAACCAGTTCCAGGGAAACGCCCGACTATCCGGTAAATATGTATCTACTTTAGCCTGGTCATTTCAGTATATATGTATGTCACCATCTCATGCCTACCACACAATAGTGTAACCATTATGTGCTAGGCAGGGGACTTAATGTTGATGGTGGATTTTCGTTTAAGGTTCAATTTGTAAAAAACCAGAAAAATCATGCGCTGGCATCTTGTAAAAGATAAAGCCATTTATAAGTGTTGGATACACCCTCACTTAATTCACCAAGAATGGAGCATGTAGCAACAATCCCATTCTGTGAATACATGAAATTCCTCCAGGTTGGAGCATGTAACAACAATCCCTTCCTGTGAATTTCATATCAGTCTTGTATTTCCAGTACTCATTATCAGTGTGGCATGACGACTGAGTGTTACTCTTACAGAGTAACACGAACCTCCAAGCACTATAATGAAACCATGTACGAAATACCCGTATAGGCTGACTCTCGGTGTGTTATACTAGCCCAATTGAGCCGCTCTCGGTGTGTTATACTAGCCCGATTGAGCATCCTGACTGATCGTATCGGTCCAGGATATGATTCGATCGTGATCATCCAACTCCATAAGCATGATTGGATGACCCCGGATCAATTCCATCACCCCCAAGCGGTATGGAATACCCACGGCCGACCCCGCATGGTCGGTCATTGGCCTAGCTTGCAAAGAAACCGTTCATACCAAGCATTATGGACGGAAAACCCTAAATTAGGGTTTGCGGCATATTACATGTGTCGCAAAAAGCAGTCTCAACCATCCATCTTCGCAGGTATAGATGGAGGGTGTAGATGTAGACTCAAAGGGCCCAGAGCATGTCAACACGATCACCGTGGGCCGCCTACACATTTGACCAATCGGTCAAAACCAACCATGGTTGGTCGTGACAAAATTGTCACCCAAACAAGAGATGGCGCACGGCTTTTGAAAGCCAAAATTAGGGTTTCAAGCCATCACGCGCGTCCATCTTCTCCGGCACGAATGGAGGGTCACAGATTAGATTAAGCAAGGTAGGTCATACAAAGCATGACCACCGTGGGCCCATCTACCTCCTCATGTGTTCGGCCAAGGCATATCATGCCTGGTTAATCCAAAACGTGCGTCCAAACTAGCATGGCCACGCCTCCCAAACCACAACCGATCTCGACCACTCAACTTCGCCGGACGATTTGGATGGCTCGGATCACGTTTTCATGGGATAATCAGGTATAGGTGTGAACACCAGCCTACCACCTACACGCTGGTATGATCGACCAAGACCGACCAAGATGGGTCGTCTTGAAACGCGTGCCCGAACTAGGGATGTCACGCGGTTTCCAACTCCTTTGCGGCAATGGATTTGCTGCAAGCAAACCGATCTCAACCACTCAACTTTACTGGTCAAATTGAGTGGCCTAGATCGCGCCTTCATGGGACAGTGAGGTATGGACGTGCACACCGGCATGCTTTCTACACACATACCCGGTCGGTCCTCTCCAAATCCCTTTCCATGCTTGGTTTCGACCAAGCTGAAGAGTGATGCTTGCGCACCTCTTCAAAAACCCTAATATTCATCAACGGTCGCAGATGAGTGTCTCAAAGATCATCTCATCCGTCCAACTTCACCATCTTGGTTATACAACCCTGGTCAGGAGTTATTTGGTTAGTGAGGCGTCATTACCCATCACTTTACCACACCATAATGCGCACACGCATAAAATACACACGATACTTCCTTAGTATCGACTTCCTGAATAACACAGTTATTCAATTCAACATTACATGCTATCTTTCGTGGATCCACGATCCACACATTCCAGACATCAATCATGTCACTGGCGGGGGATACATATGGGGTATTGGTCCGGCGGTTTCTGGCGTGCGGCGTGCAACGCGCCATCACAAAAACGTGTCGGAAGTCATGGACGGTTAGAGATGAACAGGAGAAGTGGGCAAGACTGGTCGTGTGGAACCGACGCACAACTCCACTACTCCATCACTCCACTTCCTCCACTTCCCACGAGAGACGTGAATAAGGCTCAATGATTTGTATAAATAGGTTCTCCGCCCTATTTCAAACAACAGCACAAGTCCCAGAGACAGAAAACCAAGTGTTAATACAAAACGTATTCAAACACGAGAACTTGCTTGCATCAATCACAAGCCTGCTCACCTTCTCGTTACAAGTCATAAGCAAGCCAACACCTTCACAATCTCAACACCTTCTTCGCTTCCCTCCCTAAGATCAACCCCATCTCCTTCACTTTGTGACCGAAACAAGTGCGGAATGACCATTTCTTGGTTTAGGCCGGACTTGCACTGATTGATCTCTCGAATCTACAAACACTCACCGCGTTAAAGGTGCATTTGTTTAAGGTTTAGATTCATTCCTCATCCACACCCCAAATTACCAATTTCTGCAGGAGTAGTTTTCACCCATAAACACCTTTTCTTATGCAACATTCACGGTTTCACAATTTTCCCGAATGACTTTGCTACCTACATTCACAATTCTGATTTTGACATATTGATTGATCAAAGGGCGATTATTCCAAAATAATCCAAAAACTCTTATAAGAAACAATCATCTATCAATCCAAAAACCAGAAAACCAAAACATAAACTAGGTGTTTCTTTTGCCTTTAGAAAAAAAAAAAAAAAACCTAAGAAAAGGAAGTTCGGAAAATAAAAACATTCAAGGAAAATTGCCTAACAACGACTTGTTCTTCTTGGAGAAAATGTCCTTCATACTTTGAGGAGCCGCCTTTTTCAGCTTCAACTCCTGGGACAACTTCTCGACTTCTACCTCCTGTTGATTAATCAAATCTGCGGAAGGGCCATCAACCGCTTCAGCCGGTAGCCTTTGGATCTCGGAAAATACCTCACAGAACCAGAAGGCGTTAAACTCAAAGTTTACACACATATCCCGATGGAATTTCCAGCTTTTGACTACATCTCCAGAAACAGTGTGTCCAGTCATGCCACACATGTCATGGATTGAAGATAAGGTTTCTTCCACGCGCTTAACCAATGCAAAGCGACTATCAACCTTCCTGGTCGTGGCGATGTGCCCATACCTTTTTCATATCTTGGTATATAGCTCTGCATACTTCACTGGCACACTGAATCCTCCAATCAACATGTGACCTTCAAAAGGAGCCTCAAATGGAGGATCAAAAACGACACCTGCGGCCGGATGTGCGACTAGCAAAGACTCTTTGGGAGCAATCACGTCCGTCATCACGACAGCGTTTTCCTCCATTGGAGATATAACAACATCTTCATGATGATCAACCCCCATCTCCAGATCACCAGCGGGTACGGTTTCCATGACTGGAGACACTGTTACACCTTCATTACCGTGGATCTCCATCTCAGAGTTATTTTCGAGCGACCTCTTCTGTAAATATCACCAATTGAACATTTATTCGGTATAAATAAATAATCCAAGAGAAAAGTGTGGAAAACTCACCTACTCATTTGTGGGCCCACTGGAGGAAGACTCGCTGTTATATTCAGAAGTGCTCCTCTCGTCACCAGATCTCGAGCTTTCTACCTCTTCGGATTCTTCTTCAAGAGATTCACTCTCGTCGCCTCCTTTCTCAAGAGGCGCCGTCTTTTGGCCATGGGCAAGTCTGGCAAAGATATTCGAGTTTTCAAGACCTTGAGACCAAAAAAAAAAAAAAGAGTCAGTGACAAAATGGAAAATTTGTGTAATTTAGCCAAGTCAGTGAGGGAACCATACACACCTGTGTGTTGAAAGAACTGAAAGTCACAAGAGCCGTCGAATCCGATTGAAAGCCACCTGCACGATTTTTCGACCTTTGCTCCTTTTTCTGGGGACTGTCTACATCCGGGCTAGAGGATTTTCGCTTGCCCGAAGGAAGCTGTTTTAATAATTTATGCTTTGCTAGAACCGCAGAGGAAGGTTTTCCACGTGGCTTTGTCACAACATCCTGCACGAACTGATGAATAGCGAGGAAATCATCTTGCTAGAAGATGTTATATTTGGGAGTCGTCACAGGTTTTCGTTCTGAGAGCAAGAAGGGAAGACTTTTATCCGGGGCAAAGGCGTTGTAATCAAGAATAGCGGGTAACGATTCATCTGGAGCTGTCAGCGGGCGACGGAATGGGACTCCCTGATCAAAGCCCATATATCGAGCAGACCTGTCAATGTTGTAAGAGACTACTCCACAAGATCCTCTGAAAAAAGATGGCACATACCCAGATATGCAGCTTCGCAAGAACACAATTTCTCCAATGCTCATATTCTCGTCAGCAGAATGCAATATCATGTTTGGGGCGGAAGCAAAAGTGTTTGGTTGAACTATGGAGGTGTGGACCGGAGCCCAGGGACGAAAGTTAATTGCATACGCGTTGTCAGGAAAATCAATGAGCTTTGAGCCAGGCCTTGGACGCCTATCCAACCAACGGAGTATCCTGGAGCCGCCATACGTATCAGGAAATGAGGTTTTCGGGTTAGGAGCGTAATTTTTGAAATGCTCCCACAACCATGCTTGGAGAAAGGCGACATGGATATATGAGTCTACTTTCATATACCCATTAGAGACGTACATGTCTGCTACTAAGTGATCCAGATGGGTGTACAAAGAGCCAAGAAACAAACTGCCGATGGGAAGAGCAACACCTTTCGCTAATTTGATAGCAAATTTGATGAGCTTCTGCCTTATATCCTTCTTGCCAGAGCCATCATCAAAAACATCTCTGGATAGCCACAGAATTAAAAATGCAGCAACATGGAGTGTATCATCCAGCACTCGATCTGATTCCGGCTCATCAGGGAACCACTCAGACACCCACCAGTTATAAAAGCACCTTTCCTCATAATTCTTTCAAACATATCCTGTTGCTTTCGTGACCAAGGCGGCATGTATTTATTCTTCTTCCTCAGAAAAGACAACGTCGAGTTTCCCAATTATTGGAAGACTCAACAGAACGGCTACGCTTTCCAAATAAATAGTCATCTCACCCCATCTACATATAGCCGTGTGAGTTTCCGGATACTATTTGGAGATGAAAGTAATCAAGCATGTCTTTCCTGATTTGAAGTGTTGCAGAAGCCATGACAGCATTCACGATTTGCGCCCCAGTCAGATTAGCTCTTACATGGTCTCGGCTCATCATGAACTTCATCCATTTGTTATAAGAGCGTAATGGACTATGACAAATTTTGAAGTCTATGGGAGAAGCCAGATACTCTTTCTTCTGAAGACAAAACCTCATTATACGCCCTGGATTGACTGATTGAACTTCTCCATCATTATCTGAATCAGTCAGAAGAGTTGCCACGAATTTGGGATGGGTCCTTGTAACCGTAGCAGACTTCGTAAAGAACTCATCATCTGTGTTCAGCTTGGAGTTGTTAGCACTTCTCGATGCGGCGGCAGAACTGCTTTCAGGTGACATCTTAACAAAATTCCTTACGCTTTTAAGGTAACTACAACAAAGCAAAACAAAAGTTACTACTTTGAAGAAAACCATACGTGGAGATTTTGTCAAAATCTGGGTACAATAATCAAGAGCCAACAACGAATTTTCTACGGGAAAATTCTCCTTTGGCCACATGTCATGGAACTCACGGCTAAAAGGAATGGGGACTGATGCCTACTCAACGGGATACATGTGATGTCCTGGGGGATACACTCTTGGCCTAAACTAGACAATGACACGGGGAACATGTAAAGCCGCGGGAAGCATACCCTCAGCCAAATTACGCTTGGACACGGGAATTATGCTCATGGACAAAAAGAAACCCTACATCTAGGTTTTTGATGGAGAAAAGAGCAAACGAAGTCGTCCGCCCATATATGCTTACCTAACACAATAATTGGTTTCGTTGTTGTGGCTAACGCTACTACAATACTTCTAGAAAAGAGGAATCATTCATATTAAAGAATTCTTACAAGTTCATAGAGGTCATGCCTATGGCTAGGGTTTACACCAACATGGAAGAGCAGACAAAGGAAGAAAAATTGGAATACATACCCGGAATATGCTCGCCTGCTTTATTGCTACCACTCCGCCGCTAGCACCAAGATGTGGAAACAAAGCCAATAATACGAGGTAAAGAGGATAGGTGGCGCCTTTTATAGGCATAACACTTTTTGGAGTTCGAATGGAGGAAGGTTTCTTATTTTGGGCTATACGGAAACAAGAAACCGGACCCACGCTAGAAAAGCTCCATGGCGCCAATAGGCCGCGGCGAAGCTAGCTCTAACAGCCCGCATCCCAGCCAGCGCCAACAGTCAACGCCCTAACCAGCAACGTTATCGATCATGCCATAGCCAGCCAAAGCGACGCCATCTTAACCGTTCAAAGCAGCGCCATCTCCACCAGCCAAGGAAGCGCTATCTTAGTCGTTCAAAGCAGCTCCACCCACCGTTCCACGAATCAAGAGCCAGCCATGCCATCTCTGCTTCTCCGTAATCTAGCCAGTCAAGTGCCATCACCGCTTCACGGACCTAGCCAACAACACCGCTCCACGGACCTAGCCAACAGCACTGCTCCGCGGATCTAGCCAGTAGTACCATTCCATGAATGTAGCCAAGTGTTGATGGTGGTTTTTAGCTTAGGGGTAAAATCGTAAAACCCTAGTCAGACAATGACGTCACTGAACTTGAGTAATAATGTCCAAACCAAGCACATTTATTGAACCCTTTAATTTGTCTCATGAGAAAATTACCGTGGTACCTTTTTTAATGCTAATTAGGGTTTCGACAGGCCAAAACCCTAATTCTCACACCGCATGTGCCAATGGCTAACCATGCCAGCCATACCTATCGCGCCAAGGCATGCCAACCATGCTAGCCGCACCCCTATGCCAATGGCAAACCATGCCGCCCACACCTACCGCGCCAAGGCATGCCAACCATGCTAGCCGCACCCGGTGCCAATGGCAAACCATGCAAGCCACACCTACCGCGCCAAGGCATGCCAACCATGCTAGCCGCACCCCTGTGCCAATGGCAAACCATGCCAGCCACACCTACCGCACCATGCCAAACACACCTTGCCATGGCCCCATGCCAACCTAGCCGCGCCACCTTGCTGGCCTTCCCTACGCGGATACCAAAACGAAGGCGTGCGACAATCAACGGTCGCCCTTCAATCCCAGGAGCAAATCCTAGCCGTCCGAGGTTACCAAACGACCTTTGGCCCAAAACCCTAGCTTGGTCACGAACCTAGCTTGGTCTCGCCAAACCTTGGCCCCACATGCCAAGCCAAACCCCCCCTAGCCAAGCTAGCCACGCCATGCGCCCATGGCAAACCCTTGGCCCCACATGCCAAGCCAAACCGCACCTAGCCAAGCTAGCCACGCCATGCGCCCATGGCAAACCCTTGGCCCCACATGCCAAGCCAAACCCCACCTAGCCAAGCTAGCCACGCCATGCGCCCATGGCAAACCCTTGGCCCCACATGCCAAGCCAAACCGCACCTACCCAAGCTAGCCGCACCATGTGCCCATGGCAAACCCTTAGCCCCACGTGCCAAGCCAAACCGCCCCTAGCCAAGCTAGCCGCACTATGCGCCCATGGCAAACCCTTGGCCCCACATGCCAAGCCAAACCACACCTATCCAAGCTATCCGCACCATGTGCCCATGGCAAACCCTTGGCCCCACATGCCAAGCCAAACCGCCCCTAGCCAAGCTAGCCACGCCATGCGCCCATGGCAAACCCTTGGCCCCACATGCCAAGCCAAACCGCACCTAGCCAAGCTAGCCACACCATGCGCCCATGGCAAACCCTTGGCCCCACATGCCAAGCCAAACCGCACCTAGCCAAGCTAGCCGTACCATGTGCCCATGGCAAACCCTTGGCCCCGCCATGCCAAGCCAAACCTTGGCCCTAGCCAACATAGCCGCACCACCATGCTGGCCTTCCCTACACGGCTACCCAAGCGAAGGCGTGCAACAATCAACGGTTTCTCTTCAATCCTAGGAGAAAATCCTAGCCATCCAAGGTTACCAGACAACGCATGGTAACCTTTGGCCCGAAAACCTAAGTTTGGCCACGCCAAACCATGCCACGCCAACGGCATGCCAACCTAGACGCACCACCATGCTGGCCTTCCCTACACGGCTACCAAAACGAAAGCGTGCAACGATCAACGACTATCTTTCCTCTTGAGATGCAAAATCTCGACCGTCGAAGGTCACCAAGCTAGAAAGTCTCCCAAGTACGACTTGTCAGGCAAGAACAACATGCTACATGTTTTCCACAAAAACATTCGAGACATCAACACATATCACAAATTGGGGGATCCTCTTTGGGTATTGGTTTGGCGGTTTCTGGCGTGCGGCGTACACTACGCCCGTCATAAGGAAGTGTCATAAGGGTGAGGCGGTTAGTAAATACAGGGAGTTAATGGTGAAACGCTTTTTACATCAATTCCATGCGTTAACGGTTTCATGAAACATCAATTCCATGCGTTAACGGTTTTATGGAACATCAATTCCATGCGTTACCACCTCCTCCCATTTACTTACCCATTTTTCCATTCCTTAATGAGACCAGAGTACGTTTCACTTTGACTTGTATAAATAGGTCTTACCTATTTCCACCGAACAACAAGTTCATTCGGGAATACATAACACTCAGAAAATACTTGCTAGCTTACCATTTGTTAGCCTTCCCACTTTTCTGATACAAGTCGTAGTAACACAACTACTCTTCCAGAATCAACTATTCTGGTCTCATCACTTTCCTTGCTTCCCTCCCCAAAACCAACCCATTCTCCTTCACTTTGTGACCGAAGAAAGTCTGGAACGACCATTTCTTGGTTTAGGCCGGACTTGTACAGATTGATCTCTCAAATCTAAAGTACTCCCTTGCAGTACATTGTTTAGGGTTTAAATTTTTTCTCACCCGTACACCCAAAATTACCGAAATCAGCAGAAACCATTTTCACCTACAAACACCAAGAAAACATCGTCATCGCCAACCAGCGCCCGTTCCGTGGACCAAGTTGTAATGTCACCTCTGCCGATCAATATCCAAAGTTTCAGCGCTGACGCCAACACCCTATGGCCAAGTCAGAATTACGAGAGCCGCCAACACAAGGATCACGTATTCCTCATGCCTTTCGCCAAAGGTTAGTTGAATTTCCTCGACAATCTCTTCACGTTTTGCCCTTTCAATTTTACTCTTGTCTGTCACCATCTCATGCTTACCCCGCAACAATGCCCCTGTTACATGCTAAGCATGGGACTTAATGTTGATGGTGGTTTTTAGCTTAGGGTTAAAATTATAAAACCTTGCATCTGATGGGATTTCACTCTGTAAGGAAACGGAGCCATGAGTGTTAACCTCTCCACTGGCATATTTATTGAGCCGTTCAATATGTTTACATGAAATTTATCCAGACTGGAGAATGTAGCAACCATCCCAGATGTTCTGTAAATTTCGGCGCCTTGCCTATATTCACTTAATATAAGTTTGTTTGAATACTTTCTATACTATGTTCCTCGGATGAACCCTTAACGTTGATATGACATGACAATTTGTGTTCACTCGCAGCAGAGTAGCACGAATTTCCAAATATCAAGGATAAGGTCTTTGCATAAAGTATTCAATCAGAAAGCATGCTGCTCTCTGGCAATGAACTTAAAGAACTCTGTGTCAACACATAGAATTCAATCAATTACTTTTGTGTCTTGCGCAGTATACCAGACCTTGCTTGTCGAAAGTAAGCCTAGGCAAACTAGGTAATTAATCCGCCATGGATTAGTAGGTGCAAAATCTTGCCCAGAATCAGAAAACAGGGAGCCGCAACAGCAAAGGGAGAGGTGGCCATGCCTTACGCCAACTGGTGCCACTTGCCATTGGCCATACCCCATCCTAAATCGGCCATATTTCCCTCAACCAATCATGTCGCCTCAAACTAGCCACGCGCACATAAGTTGTGGTTGGGCCCTTACTTGCCGGCACCACTTCCCTTCGACCAATCAGGTTGCTCTAAAGCCACCACACTCACACCAGAAGTGTGGCCAAACCCATGCTTGGCCGGCCCCTCTCCTTCATACCGACCAATTAGGTCACTTTAAATGCGCCACGAGCGCTAGAGGTGCGGCCGCTCCTCATGTTTGGTCGGCCCCTTTTCTTGACCAATCAAGTCGCTCTAAACCCGCCACTATACATTAAAGGCCAAACGCACCCTGCCGTGCTACCATACTAACTGGAAAGCCAAACGCGCCCTGCCGCAACAGCATATTAATCGGCATGCCAACATGCCACTCTGCCGCAGTAACGTGCTAACATGCCACTCTACCGCAGTAACATTCCACGAGCCACTTTAGCCTTGGCCATGCCGCCAAGCCCTAACTTTGGCCACGACACCAAAACCTAACCTTGGCCACGGTGCCAAGCTCTAACTTTGGCCACGCCGCCAATCCTAGCCTTGGCCACGCCGCCAAGCCCTAACTTTGGCCACGACGCCAAATCCTAGCCTTGGCCACGCCGCCAAGCCCTAACTTTGGCCACTGCGCCAAATCCTAGCCTTGGCCACGCATACAAGCCCTAGCTTTGGCCACGTCGCCAAATCCTAGCCTTGGCCACGCCGCCAAGCCCTAACTTTGGCCACGGCGCCGAATTCTAGCCTTGGCCACGCCGCCAAGCCCTAACTTTGGCCACGTCACCAAATCCTAGCCTTGGCCACGCCGCCAAGCCCTAACTTTGGCCACAGAGTCAAGTCCTAGCTTTGGCCATGCCACAACGCCACATGTGTGACCATGCCGCGGCCATGCCACACGCATTAATTAGGGTTTCGACATGCCAAACCCTAATTTGGGCAAAATTGCTACGCCAACCAAGCCAAATAATGTTTCCCAGAGCGTTGGGATCGATGTGGCAATAGGACCAATGTTGCCAGAGCCATATTTGGGTCTAACACCAATATGCCAAAACAGCTGCCACGGCTACGCCACTGGCATGTCGCTATGCCACGGCTACGCCAGGCGCCACTATGCTAATGGCACCACTTTGCTACACAACAAAGATATGGCCATAATCAATGGCTACCCTTCCTCATGAGATGCAATCTCAGTCATCCAAGTTCGCCACTGAACTGACGGACTTGCGACAAGTTCCAGGCAACCAACTAGTGGTCATGGCTACGTCAGGCGCCACTTACACCACCGTGCCACTATCATGCACGAGATATGCCAGTCATGCTGCAATGCCACTGGCGTACACCTAAAACGCCACTGTGACATTACCAGGCGCCAACAGAAGGTAGACATAATCAACGACTACCCTTCTTCATGAGATGCAATCTCAACCATTCAACTTCACCACCAAACTGACGGACTTGTGGCAAGTTTTAGGTGGCCGGCCAAGGCAAGCCTAATAGAATCACATGTTATTTTCATATGGCAAGTCTCTTGACTTTTACTTGCCACACATAGCAACCTGCTACACGTTTTCCACGAAAACACTCGAGATATCAAACATGTCACAAGCTGGGGGGATACTCATCAGGGTATTGGTCAGGCGGTTTATAGCATGTGGCGTGCAATACGCCCGTTATAAGAAAGTGTCATGAAGTGGGACAATTAGTGGGGATAAAAGTAACGGTGTAAACTAATTCACTTCCTTCATCATGGAAGCATAATGCCTGACGGTTACACGTTACTCTATTCTTCCACCACTCAATCGTTTTCATTTCCTACGAGACCATGGTACGTTTCAATATGACTTGTATAAATAGGTTTCACCTATTTACCACGAAACACAAGTTTTGGTCGGCAACAACACAGTATCTAGAAATCACCTGGTAGCTTTCCATTATGCTAGCCAGTTCTACTTTCAGATACAAGTCATAAACAACCACACCATCAGAATCAACGATTCGGGTCTCAACACTCTCTTCGCTTCCCTCCCTAAGACCAACCCTTCTCCTTCACTTTGTGACCGAAGCAAGCCTGGAACGACCATTTCTTGGTTTAGGCCAGGATTGTACAGATTGATCTCTCGAATCAAAAGTACTCTCGTGCAGTGCATTGTTTAGGGTTTAGATTCGTTTCTCATCCACACACTCGAAGTTACCAAAATCAGCAGAAACGGTTTTCACCCATAAACACCTGGTTAGATCAATCTATCCAATAACTACCGAAGTAACAGAGTTTAGATTTACAATCAATCAATATACAATCAAACAAGAAACTATAAGGTGTTGCCGATCTTACACAACTAACCAATCGAATAAATACGGTTCTAGTTGGATCCCAGCCGTTCAAGGTTTGTGCACACCCCAAGATATAGAAACAAATCAGAAATCTTATTTGTCTTCAAATCTTCTTTAATCTTCAATAAACACCCGCACAATACCATTTGAATCTCTTGATCATTCACGCACAGAACGGAGTCTGTTGGCAATGAATTATCACAAGATGTCTTTAGATCTACAAACAGTTCTAAAGATCTCGTCGACACTTCGATCTAGTTTGAGTGAATCTTATATCAGAAGAGAAGATTCTCAAGAATAAACAAACCAGGTGCAATCAAAGTTCAACAACCATTAGTCAATCAAATCAATCGAAAACTAAAATAAACTGCAATTATCTAGTTTCCCACCAACGGTACTCGTAGAGCTTCTTGATCCCACAGAAGTCTTTAAACGAGCGGTCGTAAGAGATTTCGCCTAATTATGGTACTTTCCTCTCCGGATAGACGGCTCCCACCAGAAACATTTAAATTCATGATTTTGAACTGTATATTCTCTTGTTTTTAATCCCTTCAATTAAATTCATGATTTTGATGCATGTTTTCTTGGGTGTGATTTCGAAACATTTAAAGAACTTTATTTGATTTCTATTCGGTCCAGATTTCTCAATGAAGTTTTAAGAGAAAAATGGTGTGTTCTTGTATGGTCTATAACTTGCTTGGTTACAGGTTTAAATAGATTTCCCTCTGCAAATCGATTTGAATGGACAGTAATTTGATTTCTTTCCATGCTAATCTTTGAATGTTCTTGTTTTCACCCAATGGGTATCTTTATAATCTAACTAATTTTGTTCATGATTTTGGTTTAAACTATCCACGACCTTCGCTGATTTTGCACCACGGGAAACTCGGTTTAAAATCCCAACTTTTTTGTATTGAAATGTTAATGATTTCAAACGTCTATAAATGTTTTCATGAAGAATAATAAGGATTTTTGGCAATACAAGTATTAGTTCTATGTTAAATTAAGAGTCAGTACTATTGTTTTCTTAATCTAACATTTCAACTGTTTGTTAAAATGATTAAATGAGTTTTGTATTTAAAACTCCACTTATAGCCAACAGTTGGAACCCTTTTGAAATCATTTTTAGATTTACCTTTGTTTCATGTTTTACCACTTCGTTTTTTTTTGTAAAAAGGACTCACTGGTTTCATAGTGTTCACCCCTGGTTCTGCAACTCAAAGATTTTCCATTCAATGTTTGCCTTATAGCACCAGCTCAAGCTTATATTTAAAATCCATGTTTATACACTTTGATTTGGTAAACATATTGCATCATCATTTAAACTCCTATGCTCTACATTTTTGTTCATGTTTTACATTTTTTTTCATGCTATATCAATCACTCGTATATGTGTTTTGGTAAGATTTTATGGGATGCCTTATTTTATACAGTTACTTGGATTACTTTCATTTCTGAATTTTGTGGTCACTCTAATGTATGTTGCGAGTGTCTCCTTCTTGTGAAAAAGCCTAAATAGGAAACTAGACGACTCTACTATAGGAATGTCAGGCCCACTGGGGCCCCCCACTTACAAGTGGCAACCCGGAAGACCGTTAGCTGTAACGGTGGCTGGTATCCAGAACTACCCTGACATCTGCGCTGGCCAAAAGAATAGTAGAGTAATCAAATTTGATTTAAAGCTCTTTAGCTAGTTATGAATTCCAATTGTGTAAGGCTTTTCATTTTGTACGTTATTTTTAGCTGCTGCTCTTGTCATTTCCTCATGTTTTCGCGCAGGTTCCGTACCTTTATAACCCCCTACTGAGTTGTGGCTCACTCCTTTTAGTTTTGTTTTCCACAGAGTACGAGAGGAGCTTGCAGCAGTAAGCCGGGCAGAGCTTACGGCAGGCTTTAGCACGTCAAAAGTTAGTATTTTGTTGTTCATAATATATGTATATCACGGGGACAAATCTGGGGTAGTCTTATGTTTCTCATGACCCATGTCTTTGATATATTTTGTTGTACATAAAAATGTGGGGATCTTGTCTTTCTGGATAGCTTTCTATCGGTGATAACTATATGCATTTATCGTATTTTGTTTTGTAAAATGTATGTATATAGAAATGTGCTAGCTTGTGTCTCCTTTGCATGTATTTCTAACTCTTTAAGTTTCTGTTACTGAAGTATACCAATGTTGAAGTCAACAGTGGAAGTGGACTTTGTTTAGTTGAAATGTATTGTACTTGATATGTCTCTTTAAATGAACTCTATGTTTTTACATCTACTATATATTTTCTACGGTCACCCATTTATGTATTAGTACTTTTCTTATATTTGTTAGGAAAGCTTAGAATTAAACAAATGAATTCTTAAGTGTAGTTTGTTACATTATGCATTTGAATTGTTTTCGGCACCAAGTATCTACTTCCGTTTCTAAGCTGATTTCTTCTCGACTTGAGATTTAACTTTGACAAGTCCTCTCAATGTTGTTACCAACTTCTAATTATAAATCTGACTTATATATCACCTTGGGCCACATTTAAACCAAAGCTTCAGGTCTCCTTAAAGTTTGCATTCTTGCTTTTGGTATAATTACTTTGACCTTGCCAGTATCCGAGATGAAGTGATTTTCGTTATCCATTTTTATCTTGTTGTCGGCTTCGTAACCTTTGTTGCTTGATTACTGAATTGGGTGTAGATATTTTCTGTTTTTAGCATATTTGCTCATCTCTCTTTTATCCAGTGCATTTTGTTAGCCTGACATGTACTTGTTAGACTAAGCTATTTATCCATGCACTTTCTGTGATTTTGCTAATAATTCCTAGCTAACTGGAAAGCATTTTAAATATTTTTACTATATCACACAAAAACTGGTGCCCTGGCTAGGATGAGATTTTTTTATTTATTTACAAAATCATGGCCGCTTAACTTCTGAAATGAATGTATTTATATTTTAGCAGTTTTTTTTACATCATTATTTATCTTTTCGAGTGACGTACTGGGAGTTCGGCCATGTTGGATGGGTTAGAAACCAACCCATTCGAAGGGAGAACGTACTGGTCCATTATAGTTGGCATCAGAGCCCGTGTTCCGATTTACCGGGACTGTGGTTGGTTTTCTAATTTGATTAAGTTATTTGATTTTGTCATTTTGTTTTGGGGATTTGGGAAAAGCCAGAAACCGTGATATACATATAATTCTGTGTGTTAGTAATGTACATTACTAACCAATTGTGAGTCTAACACGTTGTCTGTTTTTAAGATGTCGCGGTGTGAAAAATTTGTAGCCTCAAGCTTCGTCTATGTAAGGAAGGAAAAAAAAATTCTTAGCGGGAGAACAGTACGCCTTGAGAACGATTCAAAACAACTGGCAAGTTTGATGATGACTATCGCCAATGTTGTTAAGACCAGAGAAACCTAGTACCGCGGTAGACTTTGAGGAATTCAGGGAGGTTGTATGAAATGACTAAATGTTTAGTACGATGGAGGAACCTCTCGTAGAACTAACGGGACACGCAGCTTAAAATCGTAATGTACTTTTCTTTTACTATTTATTTAACATTTTTGACATGCTCCTAGCTCTTTTTATGTCAGGCTTATACCCTTACCAAATGAATCTCCTCAAAATTATGTGACTGTCATGTGCCTTTCTCCTGTGTTGGTAAAGTCTGTAACTAGTGTTCACTGACTACTTGTTTTCAAAGGAATTAAGTTCCTTAACAACACTTGTTTTGATGTCCGTACATGTTGTCATAACGTCAGTTAGTTTTAAAGGTTTGCTTCACCTGCTAACCATTTTTTTTATATATTAATTCTTCATAATACTTTGTGTCATTGATTTTTGTTAAAGAAAATGAACTGCTTTGATTTACAATTTTTTTGGCCTGATTGGACAATGTCATCTCCACTTTTAGTATAGAAATTAATACATCAATTTCATTTCGTAATTCTCTTTGAAATGCTCGCTATATCTTGAGAACAATATTCATTTGAGTCCATACTAATTATTTAAAAAGTTTACGATAAATGTTTGGTCTACCTAAACGGGAATTCTATCATCTCTTTGATTCTTGCCTAGCTTTATTCTTTTGTCCTTGATGTCCCGAACTAGTGTGTGAACATTTTATGCCCTGTCCTATTGCTGCTAACTTTGATCTGGTTAAATATATATATATAGTGGAAATTTCTGACGAACCCAAATTTGATTTCTCTTTCTTTCAGAAACCCATCATTAAGATGGGATATATATGTAGCCCAAAAGATTAAATCTACGGTTAAGATTAGTTGTTTTAAATTGAATTTATATTTTTATATTTTTAGGAGGACTAAACTACCCTTTATATTATTAACAAAAAAATTGAAAAAAACAAAATCCATAGATAATTCGTTGATTAAATATTGGCGCTTGTCGTGGGAGTTAGTTATGGCCAAAGCAAAC
This sequence comes from Papaver armeniacum, assembly GCA_023531295.1. Classification (NCBI taxonomy): domain Eukaryota; kingdom Viridiplantae; phylum Streptophyta; class Magnoliopsida; order Ranunculales; family Papaveraceae; genus Papaver; species Papaver armeniacum. The sequence continues at coordinate 56,735 of JAJJWW010012681.1, forward strand.
TACTATATCACGTCTTATAATTACGATAGATTTAGCTTTGCCCGTGTCTTTAGCACTACGTATGACCAAAGCGTATAATTATGATAGCGTGTCTTTAGCATTTGTATGACCAAAGCGATTTCTTTAGGTTTGTTGTGTTACTAACGTATGTGATGAGCGAAATTGATTTCGGAGAACGAGAATTTAATTTAACATCGGCGGTACCACACCTAGGAGCCAACTTTCAATTATCGTAGACAGTGATAATTCGGTTTTCCACTTACCGTGATAATTCGAACTATCATAGTTAGTGATAATCGTGGTTATCAAAGATCAAACTTATTTTTCATCCTTATATTAAATCAGGTGGTGAAAGAACAAACTAACAAGGTATTCTCATGTGAAAGGTTCAACTATCACATGTTTTGGGTGAACAGTGAATTATTAGGCATGTTCTTAAAGTTTTGGGCATGTGGATAAAGTTTTGGGTATCTTGATAAGGGTACGTTCCTGTTTTGAAGGTGCAGTACAAACTTTTGAGTCTGGAAGCAATACAAAGGTATGTGCACAAATACTTAACGATTTGTTGGAACAAAAATATGTACAAATAACTAAAAGTCAAAAAAAATTAATTAGAAAGATCAAAAAGAAAAAAAATCAGAAGCTACATGCTAATGATTACTATTAGCATGGTTGAAAGACCAAGAACCTCGAACAAGAGAATCACAGCCAAAATCTGCTTTCTTCACAAGATTATTTGTTGTCCTAACTTGTCTTGAACCGAATGCATCACACACTAACATTGGTTGCTCTGATCTATATCCGTAACCGGCTTCACTGCTCTGAAAATCTTCATTGTTGTTTGCACATGGACCTGTTTTAAAAAAGAAGTATAAGGAGAAGTAACTAGTGATAATTACATTGATCACATATAAAACACACAGATTCTGGTATAGCCAGTGATATTAAGTTATCACATCAGAATCAAGTGATATAAGCAGATTTCACTAACTGTATATATTGTGATAATCACAGTTATCACAACTCACAAGAGATAATTCTGATTTCAATTTTCAATCATCTCCAATAAAGTATCATATAAACAAAGTGGAAAAATGAAATTATCAACCATGTTTATCTTTTATGGTATATAGTTTCGAGGATAAACGGCTTAAAAAATCCCAACTACTGTCAAGTAGAGCAAAACTTGGGTAATTTGGTAGGGTGATGATTTTTCGAATTTCGTAAATCGTGCGAACAACAAATTATTCATTGTGTTTTGTATGAAACACCTTCAAAGCAACAAAAAAGAAAGATAAACATGAACCAATCATCCAATTTTTGCTTTGTTATAAACTAACCAAAGCATGAATGAAAAATCCATTTACTGACCTGAAAACTATGTGAAATCACGGATCCCTTATGTGATTATGAAATGATTCACTTTAGTTGTAAGTGCAAAATTTTGATTTTTCACTCTGGTTAAATTTTACCTGAGATTAGGAAAAAGAGCAGAAAAAATTTAAAAGAGGAAAAGAGAAACACGAAAGATAGAGGATAGAGAAAAATAAATTAGGAAATGAGATAATTTTGGGATTAGCATTTATTAGAGAGATAATTTTGGGATTACCATTAATCACGCACATTTGTTATTCGGAGATGAAAAAGTCCACGTTTTTTATAATGAAAAGTAATTAGAATTAATTTTTTGATTTAAGTAAAAGGTTATTTGTGTAATCAAACTATTAGAATAATTAATTATGGGTTCTCTAAATATAGAATCTTATTGATGGGTTTCTGATAAACAAAAAATGTAAAATGGGCTAGAAATAATTTCCCCATATATATATATATATATTATCATTTTGTAGTTTGACTTGTATATATATGGACATGTTTGACAGTCAAAAAAAAAAAAAAAAAAAAAAATTCCAACTTATTTTCTATCTAGTTTTTCTTTGACACTATTTCTTTACAACTAGCCTTCTTTATATCCCGTGTTTTCATTCTTTTTAACTAGCTCTATCGTCAATGAGCATTATACATAAGTGAAAGTGGAGCATCAATAACCAAAATGGTGATTCTGGTCACTGTCAATAGTTGTCGCCGTGGATTTTCTAAGGAGTTTCCTAAGGTCCAGCAAGGAATGACAGCGGTCGTGTGACCATTGTTTGACTGACCAGGTCAGCTTATTTGTTTATTTTTTTCGGTGAAGTATACAGATATAACCACTCCCTACGCTACTTGTACTTCAGAGAGATGGTCATGATACGCGGAATTCATTGGTCAACCGTTTAGAGCAACCCATTGTTCACGTCCAAGTACTACGAGAGTTTCTGGCAAGCTATGGGAATTGCGCTAGACTCGATTGCCGCTTCCCATCCTCAGTAAGTGGTCAAGAGTGAACTTCTCAAAATTAGGAAGACATGTTGCAGGGACACGTACGACTTCAAGTACAATTGGAGGGTGCTTTCAAAGTGTTTCACGTATCCAAGCTCCGAAGACGCGGCGTTGGCCCTTATCACATGATTAGGTGACAAGATTTGCAATCCCATAAAATTGTGACTAACGATTAAAAGTCGGTACTTGTTATTGTTATCAGCTGGATCAAGTCCTTCGGGTTAAAACCATTTAGATGACGAAAGAAGCATGGCAACATCATTCTGTAGAAGAAGCTACTTGGAAGCTGGAGTTCAACAGGAGGGACAAGTAACCGGGCTACTTGAAGGTAAACCTTCATTGCTCTTTTGTTTAATTTTGAATTTGGGGACCAAATTCTTTTTTTAGTGGGTAATGATGTAACGATGGCGAAAATTTTTCTTGGGCTTTGAGCCCTAGCCTTACCCTTTTGAGTAGAAAAATAGAATTTTGCAGTACGCGCGTGTCGTTCTAGCATCAAATGCTTAAAACCGTGGAAAATTCCCCGAACCTAGTATGGGCTTTTTAACTAAATGGATCGTCCCTTAGAGTATTAGGACTTGTGACTAGTAAATCTCTGGAATTGTCTAGAAAATCTTTAGCATGTAACACATGTGGCGGACATGAGCAGCTAGGGCAGTCTAGTCCTTTTTCTCTGTAACTTATATAATAGAAAGCATTTCCCTTTTCTTTTAAGTTCCATTGAAAATTTTCTCCCCTCTTCTACTGTAACAAGTTTACACTCAAATTAACCTCATGCAAGAGAAACTTTATCTTTTAAAATGAAATTCAAGCATAACCCATCATCGGTTTCCGGCTGAATGGGTATTCTGCAAAGGTAGGGGTCTTTTTCTCTTCAAATTTTATCTTGAACTGTATATTCTCTTGTGTTTAATCCCTTCAATTAAATTCATGATTTTGATGCATGTTTTCTTGGGTGTGATTTCGAAACATTTAAAGAACTTATTTGATTTCTATTCGGTCCAGATTTCTCAATGAAGTTTTAAGAGAAAAATGGTGTGTTCTTGTTTGGTCTATAACTTGCTTGGTTACAGTTTTAAATAGATTTTCCTCTGCAAATCGATTTGAATGGACAGTAATTTGATTTCTTTCCATGCTAATCTTTGAATGTTCTTGTTTTCACCCAATGGGTATCTTTATAATCTAACTAATTTTGTTCATGATTTTGGTTTAAACTATCCACGACCTTTGCTGATTTTGCACCACGGGAAACTCGGTTTAAAATCCCAACTTTTGTGTATTGAAATGTTAATGATTTCAAACGTCTATAAATGTTTTTATGAAGAATAATAAGGATTTTTGGCAATACAAGTATTAGTTCCATGTTAAATTAAGAGTCACTACTATTGTTTTCTTAATCTAACATTCCAACTGTTTTTTAAAATGATTAAATGAGTTTTGTATTTAAAACTCTACTTATAACAGTTGGAACCCTTTTGAAATCATTTTTAGATTTACCTTTGTTTCATGTTTTACCACTTCGTTTTTTTGTAAAAAGGACTCACTGGGTTTCATAGTGTTCACCCCTGGTTCTGCAACTCAAAGATTTTCCATTCAATATTTGCCTTATAGCACCATCTCAAGCTTATATTTAAAATCCATGTTTATACACTTTGATTTGGTAAACATATTGCATCATCATTTAAACTCCTATGCTCTACATTTCTGTTCATGTTTTACATTTTTTTTCATGCTATATCAATCACTGGTATATGTGTTTTGGTAAGATTTTATGGGATGCCTTATTTTATACAGTTACTTGGATTACTTTCATTTCTGAATTTTGTGGTCACTCTAATGTATGTTGCGAGCGTCTCCTTCTTGTGAAAAAGCCTAAATAGGAAACTAGACGACTCTACTATAGGAATGTCAGGCCCACTGGGGCCCCCCACTTACGAGTGGCAACCCGGAAGACCGTTAGCTGTAACGGTGGCTGGTATCCAGAACTACCCTGACATCTGCGCTGGCCAAAAGAATAGTAGAGTAATCAAATTTGATTTAAAGCTCTTTAGCTAGTTATGAATTCCAATTGTGTAAGGCTTTTCATTTTGTACGTTATTTTTAGCTGCTGCTCTTGTCATTTCCTCATGTTTTCGCGCAGGTTCTGTACCTTTATAACCCCCTACTGAGTTGTGGCTCACTCCTTTTTGTTTTCCACAGAGTACGAGAGGAGCTTGCAGTAGTAAGTCGGGCAGAGATTACGGCAGGCTTTAGCACGTCAAAAGTTAGTATTTTGTTGTTCATAATATATGTATATCACGGGGACAAATCTGGGGTAGTCTTATGTTTCTCATGACCCATGTCTTTGATATATTTCGTTGTACATAAAAATGTGGGGATCTTGTCTTTCTGGATAGCTTTCTATCGGTGATAACTATATGCATTTATCTTATTTTGTTTTGTAAAATGTATGTATATAGAAATGTGGTAGCTTGTGTCTCCTTTGCATGTATTTCTAACTCTTTAAGTTTCTGCTACTTAAGTATCCCAATGTTGAAGTCAACAGTGGAAGTGGACTTTGTTTAGTTGAAATGTACTGTACTTGATATGTCTCTTTAAATGAACTCTATGTTTTTACATCTACTATATATTTGCTATGGTCACCCATTTATTTATTAGTACTTTTCTTATATTTGTAAGGAAAGCTTAGAATTAAACAAATGAATTCTTAAGTGTAGTTTGTTACATTATGCATTTGAACTGTTTTCGGCACCAAGTATCTACTTCCGTTTCTAAGCTGATTTCTTCTCGACTTGAGATTTAACTTTGACAAGTCCTCTCAATGCTGTTACCAACTTCTAATTATAAATCTGATTTATATATCACCTTGGGCCACATTTAAACCAAAGCTTCAGGTCTCCTTAAAGTTTGCATTCTTGCTTTTGGTATAATTACTTTGTCCTTGCCAGTAACCGAGATGAAGTGATTTTCGTTATCCATTTTTATCTTGTCGCCGGCTTCGTAACCTTTGTTGCTTGATTACTGAATTGGGTGTAGATATTTTCTGTTTTTAGCATATTTTCTCATCTCTCTTTTATCCAGTGCATTTTGTTAGCCTGACATGTACTTGTTAGACTAAGCTATTTATCCATGCACTTTATGTGATTTTGATAATAATTCCTAGCTAACTGGAAAGCATTTTAAATATTTTTACTATATCACACAAAAACTGGTGCCCTAGCTAGGATGAGATTTTTTTTTTATTTACAAAATCATGGTCGCTTAACTTCTGAAATGAATGTATTTATATTTTAGCAGTTTTTTTACATCATTATTTATCTTTCCGAGTGACGTACTGGGAGTTCGGCCCTGTTGGATGGGTTGGAAACCAACCCATTCGAAGGGAGAACGTACTGGTCCGTTACACATACCTCATCTGACGGGCTACTCTATCAATGTTGTATTCCTCCACTGAAAAGTCTCCATATGTTACTGCTATCAAATGACCTGAAGTACAACTCAACATGAAGGATCTTTCGCCATCGCTCAAGTCAGCACCAGATTTTAAAGTCATACTTTCTTCAGTATTGAAAGTTGTCAATTGGGAAATATAAGGAGGAATCAACACCTAGGGACGGAAGTTAAACTCAGACTAATCGTCTAATACATCAATGATACATCAATGAGGCGTGTCTTGGATTGAATTTGCTTCGTAGACCAACGCATGATCCTGGCATTATCCCTCTCAGAGAAAATACGTCGAGAATCACCAACAGTCAACCCTTGCAAAATACTAAGAGGAATAGGCGCATACTTCTCGAAGCGCTCCCACATCAAGGCTTGGAGGAACATTCGCGTAGCATTCAATCTTCATAAAGCCATTTGAAACACTGGAGTCTACGACCAGGGAATCCAGGTTAGAGTACAAAGTACCCAAGAATAAGCTACCTATGGGAAGTTGTTCACCCTGAGCCATCTTAATGGCAAAAGGGATGACAAATGGTTTTAACAAAGTCCCGGCGTCTTCAAACACGTCCCTAGACAGCCATAAGCACAAAAAAGCAGTGATAGATAACATACCGTCAGGTTCGTTGAGAGGGACATCTCGTGGCCACCAATGTGTCAACCAGTGAGCATAAAAGCCTTTGCCAGAAGCCTTGTTAATTCTCTCCATCTCAGCTGTTAAGATGTTGGAAACTGCTTTCTCCTCCGTGGAAAGCTCTTCAGGAAAATTACATGTAATTGGAAGATGCAATAAAGCAACTACATCTTCCAAGGTAATGGTAAACTCTCCCCAACTACATATAAAGGTATGAGTCGGAATACACCAGCGAGCAAGAAGGGCCACAAGACCTCGCGCATCATGAAAGATGTACAAATCTCCATATGCTTGAATAGCCCTGACAACTTGTGCTTTATACATCATAGCTCTAACATGAGGATATCCCAGCATGTGTCTTGACCATCCGGAAAACTTCTCTAAAGGGCGTCGAGAGAGCTTGAATTCTATAATTGAATCCTGGAAGAGTCCTCGTTCAAGACAAAACCGAACAACTGCTCGAGGAGTCACCAATTTCTTTTGAGTAACCGTCCTGGGGTTTATCAAAAGACGATATGCTGGAGATCTGAGACGCTTTTCAGTTTCCTGAACCTCAAAAAATGCATCATCTATATTCGGAATATTCTTGATTCCAGGTGTTTCGTCTTCCTCTCAGCCAACGGAAGTCTCATACATGCATGCATCTTCTCTAGAGACATCATTGTCTACACACATTTTATCTCTGGAAGCATCATTAGCTTGGGAATCAGACATTCTTGCCAAGTAGCTGTAAAATTCACACAACATTTTGCTTCAGTCGTCTAAATACAAGCTTCAACAAGATGATGGAATCATGCAAATGGGAATACGGCATCAACAAAAATGGTAATTCTTAACTCTTACCTCTTTACAATTCCACTAACAATAGTGATTGTGCTACAAGAGTTAACACTCCAAAATTAGTTTGTTCCTTGAAACCTGCAATAACGAACGAGGCTTATCTTCAAAACTGATTTTTCATAAAATCATAGACACAATTTTCATAGTAAGAACATCCACAACTGAACTATGAAATTTACACCAAGACAATATTTCATCATAAATAAATTGTCAAAGTTTCGAGGTTACTCAGAACCCACGTTTTGATTTTACAAAGCAATAATTAATGTGAATTACTCACATAAATTCTCAAACTTTTATCTAATGAGAACAAACTCGTGTGAATAAAATATGTCATCATATTTTGCATAATATGTCACTGCTGCATATAAAAAAAATATAATTTTCCTTCGTACGAGCATTATTCTCTAAAACGAGGTTTATTTCGGTTTTGTGAAAGCTCACACCTTTTAAGATAAAGTTTTGGTTTCCATGAAAGCTCATAAACAAAATTTTATCACTGGACACAGGTCTATTTTTCAAAGAAAAATCTCCCTCAAGTTAGGGATTGTTGCTAGTTTCTTAAACTAATGATCGAACGAACATATGTTTAATAAAATAAGGGTTTTTCTACAAAACTCACGCTAATATATACACATGTATAGAATTTGAACATGAACAACTCATAAAATCAGCAAACAAAAAAAAAAAAAAAAAAAAAAAGTTGCGTACCTGGTCGGTGCCGGCCGGAAGTTGGCCGGACGGTGCTAGCTCCGGTTAGACGGACGGTGGCGCTCCGGCGAAAATCTTTCCTGCCCCTGCTAAGCTCGGACGTGAAGGTGATGGGACGATGAAGAAGATGGTGGTCGTGTGGGAAGAATAAAAAAAAGGGGAATTAATTCCTTTTATATCAAATTTTACTTCCAAAACCTAATTCCATAAGGATTTCCTTTTTGGGCCCGGCCCTTGAATCCTAAACCGACCAAGGTTCCACCATCGAATCGGAGGTTCTACACCAATTTATGCTCACTGGATGACGCTCTATTATGCCACTGGGGTTTCCACTCAAACCAAAGTTTGCTCATTCAGTCGAAATCCGGTAATATTTTATTTTATGATTAAGTTCAATTACTTATTTCTGTTTGTACCTGGAAAATCACCATTCAATGCTGACTGAGGAACATGAATGTTCCTCACTAAGCAGGGGACTTAATGTAGATGGTGGATTTTGACAAAGGGTAGAATTGTAAAACTATACTCCGGATCCGGCGATCGGATGAGTATTGAGGCCCATGTCTCTCACTAAAGCATGAAAGCTCATGCCAAAAATCTCTGACTGAGAAGGCTATCTCTCAGAGTATATGTAGATGTGTAGTCTCCCAGCTGAGGCCACGGCACATCTCATGAATACTGAGCAATTTCAGTAATTACTCCGGATCAGACAATCAGATGAGTATTGAGACTCATGTCTCTAAGCGTGAAAACTCATGCCATAAAACCTCTGATCGAGAAAGTATCTCAGAGAAGATGTAGATGTGTAGTCTCCCAGCTGAGACCACGGCACATCTCATACTGTATAGAATCGCAAGATTGGACGGCTCCTAGACAGCGTGTCTGCTAGTATAGAGCAGTAACGTCTTCAGGATGCAACCATGTTTTCCCTGACTATACAAGAGGAATATGACACTCCAGTAAGTTCATATTGCTCAACCCTCAGATAATTAATGCTCCTAGATAGGAAGCCCTGCTAGTATAGAGCCATCAGTTAATTATCTCTAATCACCTGAATATCCAGCAATATTCTACGATTCTTCGTTATATTTCGTCACTTTAATTTGTGGTTCTTCCCAGCAGAATTCCATGGGTTAGTGATAAATATTCAACAATACAGGCATCTGAGCATCGAATAAGCCCTGACTAAAATGGTGCAAGTGTACTTAACAATAATGCACAGACCAGCATTTGAATGCGCAAACGAACATTTCAAAAATATGAATGAACGATGAACCTATGCAAAATAGGAAGGAAAAATAATAATAATAAAATATTATCAAAGGCGCCAGGGGACTGAGCTCATCAGCTGGCCGGTCATGCCGTGACCAGTCCCGCGCCCAATTTTATATTTTGTCATATTTTATTATTTTTTCATGATCTCGTGAAAATTCTCTCGTTCGAGCAAATCTCCTTCGTTTCAAGGAAATCCTCCAATCTCATGATTTTATCAAAGAAATAATAAAATTAGGGAAAGGTGTCGCGGGACCGAGCACCGGCCGGCCATTCCCTAGCCGTGGTCGGTCCCACACCTCACGTCCCATTATTTCATTATTTCTCTCAAATTATGAAAATTCCTTGATTTCATGAATTTTCCCTAAAACCATGAAAATTCCCTAATTTTATGAATTTTCTCTAAAATCATGAAAAATATTATAAAATTAGGAAAACTCATGGGACCGGGCTCTAGCTTGTCGGCCATGCCCTAGCCGGTCCCACACGCCCATTATTTTATTATTGTTTGTTGTTTTAGTTTCCTGATTCCATGAAAACTCCCTGATTTCAACAAAATACCTTGGTTTTAACAAATCTCTCTGATTTTATGAAAATTTCCTAAAATCATGAAAATTACATAAAATTGGGAAGAGTGCTCTGGGACCGTGCCCATTGGCCGGTCGGCCATGCCTTGGCCATTGCCGGTCCCACACTCCACCATTCCCTATTTTATTATTTTATCTCTCTCATCTCATGGAAATTCCCTAATTTAATAAAACTCTCCAGTTTCATGGAATTTCCCTCAAATCAGAGAAAGTACATAAAATTACATAAAACTGGGAAAGTGTGGGACCGTTCTTGTCAACCGGTCGGCCATGCCCTAGCCGTGGTCGGTCCCACACCTTGCAATTCCCTGTTTTATTTATCATTTTTCATCATCTCATGTATTTTCCTAGTTTCAGCAAAACCCTGGATTCTGCATATTTTCTCAGAATGTTGCTCAAATGCCATTGGAAAATACTAAAACTCTCGGGACTGAGACACGGACACTATGGTGACACGAGCACGTCCCCTTGACCGACCAATGGTGGCTCTAAGGCCTGCAAACAGCCGGTCCCACATGTTTTAATGATTTTAACCTAATTTGCTCAATTGCTCATATTAGGTTCAAACTTCTTCCAAACAATTAAGAGTTTGCTTGAACGACCATCTATTGGTCCCACGGCCACCAAGAGCCGGTCTCATGATCTCCTGGTCGGTTCCTCATCTCTTCATGGCTAGGTTTTATCATTTGTCGCTCACGAGCATTATTTGAATAAATGATTAAACCAGCATTTAATCATTCTTTCACCAACTGGTCCTCAAGAGACTTTGGTATTTTGCTCATTCGAGCATCTGGGCATACATGGTGGACTCGTCATCCCATGTAGCCGGTCCCTGCTTCACTCTGCAGATTGATTTGCAATAAATCATTATTTCAGTAAAATTAGGGTTTTGAATCCAGAGCTCTGCAAAAACATGATTCTGAGCAGATTCAAATACTCTGATAATTTTATGTTGATTCCATGATCAACATTTTATTTATTTTACTCGACCCAGCAGTCAGTATCTTAAATTAATATTTTATTTGGTCCTGCTACCAGCAATTCATCAAATGAGCAACATTCGCTCAAATCGGCAATATTTGCTCAAACTAGCAATATTCCTCAGACTAGCAATATTTGCTCGAACCAGCAATATTTGCTCAGATTCAAGAATATTGGTTCAACTATCAATATTATTCGACAATTCAAAGAACACAATTTGCTCGTCTTAGGTAATCAACATAATAATACCTCGTCTCAGCAGACATATTTGATTCATGAATTTCAGATCATTTGCAAAACATGTTCAATTCAACAATACATGGACTCATCGTCCCACAAAGTCAGCAACTGACTCCACAATCACGAGATATCAATCGTGTCACATGGGGGGATATTAACTAGGGTTTTGGTCTAGCGGTCTACGGCACGTGTGTTCACCCATGATGAGAATGTGAGCAAGTCGTGCAATCAGTTGGAAGAGTCAGCAAAGTAGTGGGTGGAAAATTAACCAAGTCTCCGCACGATGAGCAAATGGTTTTAACACGATTTCCCACTTCCCCACTCTTTGATTCCAGCAAACTGTCACACTTCATGGGATCATGGTGTTTTCAACTCCGGTATTATAAAATGTCTCTGAATCCTGATTGAAAGGACAATATTCGGACATTCGTCTAAAAGAATTCTCGGCAAGTTCATACAGACAATCTTTCGTCTACACGAACTCATCGTCTGAGCATTCACTCTCAATTGAGCAAATTCAATCATTCAGAGCATTCTTACGCTGAATTCAAAACACACCCACAATCTTAGATCACCATTGATCTCACGCATTTCTCAGCTTCCCTCCTACAGATAACCCCATCCTCTCTTGTGACCGAATTAACTCTGAAACGGCCATTGTTCTTGGTTTAGGCCGGAGTCTTACAGATTGATCTCTCGAACTTAAAGCACTCCCTTCTTGCAGTACATCTGTGTGAGGTTCAACATTTCGCTCGGTTCAAGGAGTCTCCACACGGTCGACTCTTCAATTCTGTAAAAACCAGCAAATAGTTTTTCCCCATATACAGACCCAAAGTCGAAGACTTTAATAAACAAATCTGTATCACACTGAAAAGTATACAATAATAGATAAATCTGTCTCCCACAGAAATACCTACGAGTTTTGTTCTGTCTTTTGATAAATCAAGGTGAACAAGAACCAATTGATAACCCGGACTTATATTCCCGAAGAACATCCTAGTATTATCAATCACCTCACAATAATCTTAATCTACGCGACGAAAGAAGATATTATGGAATCACAAACGATGAGACGAAGATGTTTGTGATTACTTTTATATCTTGCCTATCGGAGATATCAATCTCAAGCTAATCGTTACGTTTGTACTCAATACGATAGAAACAACAAGATCAGATCACACAACTACAAGAAAGTAGTATCGGTCTGGCTTCACAATCCCAATGAAGTCTTCAAGTCGTTAACCTACAGGGTCTCGGTAGAAACCTAAGGTTAAAGGAGAATCGACTCTAGCTTATACAACTAATATCACACAGGAGGTGTGGGGATTAGGTTTCCCAGTTGCTAGAGTTCTCCTTTATATAGTCTTTCAAATCAGGGTTTGCAATCAATGTTAGCTTAGTAACAAAGCATTCAATATTCACCGTTAGATGAAAACCTGATTAGATTCAAGCTAATATCTTTCAACCGTTAGATCGAAAACTTAGCTTGTTACACACAAATGAAAAGCACGTTTTTAGGTTTGTGTAACCGTACCCAAACATGTACATTTGTTGGTTCAACAGTAGTTAACCAAATGGTTAGCCATATGAGCACTTCCATATTAACCATATTCTTCTTCACCATAACTAGTTCAAATGACTCAAATAAACTAGTTAGGGAGTTTTTCAATTGCTTAGATCTCATAGAAGTATACAAGACACAATCGAAACAAAAACGATTGGATTCACTCGAGTCGATTGATGACCTTTATTGTTAGAGCATTGCTCGATACGCGGACTAGGTATAAGAAAACCCGCATTCCTTAGTTAATATAAGTATAAGTTCACGAATAATCGTTTTTAGATAATAACCAACCTAAGTACGCGGACTTAAGTACTCAGAATAAGTTTGTAACAAGTTTACAAACTCCAGCAGATTTTCTCGGGAAGAGAACCTCCAACAGTACGCAGACTGGGTTCGCGGACTGGGTTCGCGGACTCTGTTCCGGTTTCCTGAGCAGCAAAGTAAGCATACTTTGGTTCAAGGAATAAGGACTTATACATGTATGTGTTGCCACACAATGATTATATCCAACAATGGTTATATAATCTAAACTCTCCTTTCAATCATTGAAACATTCTTAGAGGACGTTATATAGTTTTTATTCACAAACTATTTTTCGTCAAAGCCATTTTCAAGTAATTGAAACATAACATGACTTTCTTCACTAGGTAAAGACGAACTTGGTCAAAGTGAAAGCTTACCAACACATATTTCGAGAAATAGATAAGCGAGATAAACTCGGCTCGAAATTGCAAATGTGTATAATCAAAGTCTATATAGCAAAACGACTTTTGTCTCAAGATAGGAGATAAAGTAGATAGATTTTTGAGTGATAGATAAGTTCAAGTCTCCACATACCTTTTAGTCGATGAAGTTCCACAGTTCCTTGAGTAGTTCTTCGTCTTGTATGATGATCTCCATGGAGTTCTTGAGCTCAACTACGCTTTTTATCCTAGTCCGAGACTTAGCTATAGTAGACTAGAAATCAAGACTTATAGTTTTGATCACTAACATTGACAAACATGCTTGAGATAGCAACGCATGCGAGTTCGACCGAGTAGTGCTCTAACACAAATCATAAGTCAGGCACTGTGACTAGTTTTACCAAGATATATAACAAGTTATGATCGGTTCTACTAACTCACACATATTGGTAATCCAAACATATGCAATGAATAACAATACCAATAAGCCTAGCGATTTCCCTTTCCATTCATAAAACAAGTTCATGAATGTACTTCCTTTAAACAAATGTAAACATTGTTTCATAGGATGAAATCTTCACCTTTACCCATACACATAATCACAATAGCATTCATACGATTATGTCGATGTCTTATATACGAAGTTCAAAAGATAAGTGTTATACTTCGTATCCAAATTCCTTAACACTATGATCATATGATCATGTCTTACTACTAGAGTATAATCATTCACAACTTCAATATAGCACGACTTGAAAGATACGTTAGGAATGAAACAGTTCAAGTCAAAATATTACTAACCTCAAGAGGAAGGATGATGTCGTCGTTGTAGCTTGTTACTTCTTCACATTCTTCAAGTCTTCGAGTAATACTTGTATGTCTCATAATCCTAGTCTTTCTAGTCTAACCTATACGAAGTTGTATCTAGTACATAATCAAGCGACTCTTTAAATGAGTTTTGATTCACTAAAATATGACAACCAATCTTGACATACCAACGCTTGGTGGGTTCAACCGAGCTATGCTCTAACAATTTCGAGTCAAGCTTGTCTTGTGAAGAATCTTGAAATGTGACTTAGCAATTAGATGTTCAACGGTCATTTAACAATATTAGTTTTATGAATTAATTTGTGGATCATTTGAAAATTGCCCATGCAAATGATTCGTCACGTGGGAATGTTTCAATACATCATAAGACAGAAATATGAACTTACTGAATTTCTTCTCAGTGTAGGTTAGCGATTCAGTTTGCAACCCATAGGTATCTAAGTTACAGAAATACATGGAAGGTTGGCGAACTCAGTTTGCGAACCACAAGTTCAGTCGTGGACAATTCACGAACCCGGTTGGCAAATCGTGGTGAGCCGACTTGTATGTTGGATAAATTGGCTAGCTGTTGGCGAAACCAGTTCACGAACTGAGGTCAACTGAGTTCCGGAGTCTTATAGGGTTTGCGAACTCGGTTCACGAGAACCGTAGAACCCTGACTCGTGAACAAACCTTGCGGTTCATGAACCGTTGTACCAACTATCTCGATAATGTTTAGCAGATGCATAAAAACTTATTTCTAGCATTGCTTAAACTCTCTTAAACAATTCTAAGACTTCATCAATCACTTAAACACTTATGTGAGTATTTCATGATTAAAGCCTTGATTGTTTGAATAAACATCAAATAACTTTTAGTTCTTTGGCTAAGTTGCCAAACCAAACAGTCATTATGCACGACACGGTTACCGAACCAAACATGTATACTCTTCTATTGTGTTTCAAAGACTAAAGGGAGGTTACTTGATTCTCAAGTTATCTTAGCTTGAATTCTAAGCTAACCCTGGTCTTTGAAAACTATAAATAGAGCCTCTCTATCAAATGAGAAATTTAATCCCTGACACTTTTTGTCCTAGTTGATTCTAGAGTCATCCTCTATCGACCATTTAGGTCTACGACTAAAAGACTTCTCTTTGGGGATTCATGAAGCCAGGTCTGACTATATTTTACCTTGATAGTTCATGTATCCTGATCTTGCTTTTCTGTTATCGAGGTTTTCGTCAATTTCTTTCAGGCAAGATAGATAGTAATCGCAAAGTTCTCTTCGTCTCAGACTTTGTGATTCCTCAATATAGATATCTAAAGATTGTTCTTAGTTGATATTTCTACGATTTTTCTTGAGAGATGGTTAAGAATCTAGGATGCTCTTTGGGAGTCGTAAGTTCCGGATTTGTGAGGTTTGCTAGCTTTGTCTATTGCAAACATATTTCCACACCTCGATTTTTGATCTAAACGGAAATTAAATAGGCTTATCTGTTAAAGACATATTGGTATCAAGAGTCTTCACTTAGGATGAAGCAACTCTTAGGATGTAAAGGATGCCAGCTAAGGGAATCAAGTGCATAGAAACTTGCGAGGTTCAAGAGACGTAAGGAACGAAACTGCTGTTGAATCGTTTGGAGGGTGGATTCGGTCTCAACTACATTCCAATCCAAAGTATAATAGTAGCCTAGTGCCTGTAGCGGCTTAATACAGCATGGTGTTCAATCTGGATGAGGTCCCGGTGTTTTTCTGCTATTGCGGTGTCCTCGTTAAAAAAAAATTCTGGAGTCTTGTGTATTTCCCTTTCTGCATTATATTGTTTATCTTTATAATTGGGTTTACACAGGTTTGTACGTATTCAATCTAAGTAGATAGTCCTCTTACCTTTAATAGATTACGAGACTTATTTCTTGTAGAATTTGTATCTTAAAAGATAGATGACAAGTTTAACCACTCGGCAGAATTCCTTAGATACAACTAGATTGATCTTGGATATTGATTTTTGAGATCGTCCAAGTGCTCTGCTTAACAGTCAGGTTCACGGACCTTGTGTATGTATAGGTACTGATTGAGTAGAGGTTTTTATATATATATATATATATATATATATATATATATATATATATCAATAATACAAAACAAAGCTAGGCTAAGTTTGCCTAGCTGAGTGGTGGTCAGGATTTGTCCGTGGGAAAGATAAATCAAGGGATGTGGTTCTCCTGACCACCTCCTACAACTCGCACACGTGACATTAATTCCAATATTATGAATGAAAAATGAATACTCAAGTCAAGATATGGAATTTCAAAAATTATAGCGGGGAGGTTCGAACTCATGACCTATTGTGTCATTAGAGTGGCCTCTAACCAGTGTTCCACCTTGGTTGGAATTGATAGAAAAGATAAATCAACAATGGTGGTTTGTTCAACTTAAATACCATAATTGCTTTATTAATTAGTGTTTCACTAATTACACATAATAAATAATCTATTCACTATAAAGTGTTTTATTAATTAGTGTTTCACTAATTGCTCATAATAAATGACTAATTATTTTTTTAATTATAAATGTTTTCTTAATTAATTATAATATTTATTTCTATTAATAAGTTATTTTGATAAATAGAATCAATATACATTTTCTGGGACAATGAGTAGTGGAAGAGGTGGAGGCCGAAAGATTAGTGGTGGTTAAGGGCGGAGCCAAGCACAATTATATTTATTTTTGTTCTTTTATCGTAAAATGGGATACAAAGTCCATTTTTCACATGTATCCAACTTGCCAAGAATTTTTTCTCCCTCTATCCTCAAAATCCTGGCTCCGCCCCTGGTTTGTGGTGGAAGAAGTAGTGACGGTGAATCTATGGTGAGTAGTGATGGACAATATTAATTTTATGTTGTCGTTACAACATCGATAACATCGTAGTGTGGAAGATGTGGTTGGTTGTTTTTAAAACTTTTGATAAAGGAAGGTACCATATATTTCAGGGATGATATCATACAAGACAATATTTTCATGATCGTAGTTGGATCACCCAAATGGTACCCCTGTTATCTTTGGTACTATATCGTATAAATCATGATTTTTTAATGTTAAAATAAAATTGATTGCACTACAAAAAAATCATATATACACGGAAAAAAAAAATGAAACTAATCAATTGACGAAATTTTGTTCAATCTAAACCTTATACATGGCATTTGTGATTGAAAATTAAAATTGCGTCCAACAACCTACATGGGATGGGCGGCAATGATGGTGGCAGTGGTGGAGTCAAAAATTGACATTGAGGAGGCCTATTTTTTTTTTTTTAAAAAGAAACATGTAAACTTTGGTGGACTAAACCATAAATATATATGGACAAAGTACTATTTATAAAATAAACTAAAAAATTTATGTAGTTATTAAAAATTTAAGGGGTTAGAGCCAGGTTAGTCAACCCTTGGCTCCGCCACTAGGTGGTGGTGGATAAAAAAAAGTGGATTCATATGGTTTTATGGTGGTGGCGGGTATTGGTGAACAAAAACATATTATGCTAATTTAAACGCCATACAAAATGTGTAACGTTATATTATAAAGTATAAAACGTGGTTGATCATTCTAATGTTAAAATAAACTCGATAAAACACATGTCCATTTTAAAAAATTGGTGCAATCAATTGCCATGTTATGTAATAACTAAACGAATGACACGAATCAAGATCGGAACATATGAAATTATTTATTATCGATTTGTTTATGTAAAGAGTGGTCAGGATTTGTCCTTGGCAAAGATAAATGATTAATTAAATTTCTATTATAAATGTCCCTTTAATAATCTAACATAAATACATAATTTTACTAAAAACTAAATTAATTCTAATGGTGGTAGTGGAAGTAGGGTTACTAAAAAAGTTTCTGGAAGTTAAGATTATATTTCTTTCATTTGAGCAAATCTCTGGCGGTAAAATATTAAAGGAAAAAACAAAGTAAAAAAGAGAGGAAAATCCCAACTATTTTTATGACAAACACATATTAAATCATAAGGAGTTGATAAGTATTCGGGACACAAATTATACGATATATTAAAAATGAACCAACATCATGGCCCGTGCCGTGATTTGTCTAGGAGGGATAAATCTACGACCGTGGTTTTTTCAACTAACCATTATAAATACTTTATTAATTAGCATCCTATTTATTTCTCATGATGAATGATTAATTAATTTTTCATGATAAATGTTCATTTAATGAATCTAATAAATACATATTTTTATTAATAAATAAGTTTATTAAAAACTATATATATATATATTGATCTGTAAAGAATTTGGTGCTGGCGAATTTCAAACTCAGGTAACTGGTATCATCACCCAATGACTTTACCATTGTACTACAGTGACCCCAGTTAAAAATTACTAAACAAATCTTGGCTAAGTTAGGCTAGATAAAGAGCGTCCGAGATTTGTCTAGCAGGGATAAATCTACGGCTGTGGTTTTTTAAACTAACCATTATAAATGCTTTATTAATTAGTGTCCTATTAATTTCTCATGATGAATGATTAATAAATTTTTCATGATAAATGTTCATTTAATGAATCTGATAAATACATATTTTTATTAATAAATAAGTATATTAAAAACTATATATATATTGATCTGTAAAGAATTTGGTGCTGACGAGTTTCGAACTCAGGTAACTGGTATCATCACCCAATGACTTTACCATCATACTCTGATGGCCCGGTTAAAAATTATATTAATAATTTTTAATGGTGGTAATGAAAGAAGCAGTGGGTGGTGGAACATTGGCGGGTATTTGTGAGTGATGGAGGTGGAAATAATAGTAGGCATGGCTGGTTTTTACGTACGGTGGTGGATGTTAGTGAATAATAGTGGAAAATAATAGTTTCGTGTCTTTACAAAATGGGCGACATTTTATTGTTATAGATGTAGTTGGTGTTTAGAGTGGTAGACAAAATAAGAGACAAAACATAAAGTAGACAAAGTATGAAAGAGAGAAAGAGATATCAGGTTTGTCTTTCATTTCCATTAGTTCCATATAAATAAAAGAAGGGGGAGAGCTTGTGTTAGTACACTTGTAACAAAGGACAAGAGAAAGAGATACATGTGTCTAGTAGCAAAGGACTAGTTCTACATGTGTCCAACATAAAGACATGTGCCATGCACTTAGACATAAGGAGTGGTCATCCATACCATGGACCACTTTACTACAACACTCCCCCTTGGATGACCATCACCACAAACTCATTGCTTTGTCAAAACCTTGCCAGAAAACGTTCGTTGATGAAAAACTGGTCGAAGGAGAAAGACATTTGAACTTCTGAGATGGCGTCGTTTGTCAAGACTTTTCTCCTTTGTGGAACCTTGTCAGGAAAAATATTTTGTACAAAAACCTGAACATTTGTAAGGAGAAGAACAACCTCAGCTAGAGTTCTATTAATAGTGTTTTTGCTGTCTCATTAAAAACCTTGCCGAGTAACAAAACCCAGTGGGAAAAAGTAACCTCGGTGAAGGAAAAGAGTACAACACACTTTGATGTCATCATTGCATCGTTAGATGCTCCCCCTGATATTGACATCTCCCCATGATTAATATTATTGTTGTCTCATTAAAAACCTTTACGATTAATAAAACCCAGAGGGAAAAATTAACCTCGGTGAAGGAAAAGAGTTCAACATACCATCAGGTTCTCCCCCTGATGCAAGACAGTTTCTTTAGTCTAACACATTCATGGGAGTGGTGATCAAACTTTATATAGTGGTAAATAGAGTTGTCGTTCACTCGGACTTGTTGAAATCGATTTTAGGATTCAATAAACTAAAATAAAAGAAAAATATATACAAAATATTGTCACGGAATATTAGGAATAACCAAGACACTGATTCCACTATTACACATGAATAAATTATGGTAAATAAGCCAAAACTCTAATTATCTTTTAAGTCCCTTATTTCTTAATTCACATATAATCATACAAATTCTCAAAAATTAATTGTATCCCTTAAGCATAGATTATCTTAATACAAAGCATAACCTATCTAATTGAATCACAACTAACGAAGGAAATTATGCAAACAATTAAAAACTCTGCAAAAGCAGTGATTGAGTGAATCATAAATTATAAATTAGAGAAAATAAATAATTGCCAATTATTCATGCGTAAGTAGTTTCCTCATTGCCTTGGTTGTGGGAGAATTAGTTCATCATCATGTTGGAAACACACTCAAAAATTATTTTTATTGCTCAAAGTGTTTACAAATGATGAAAATGGGAGAAATATAATGAAAACCGGGTTTATAACAGTTATATTTGTTACAAACCGATTTATTCTGAAGAACGATAAAAGCTTCATGTCATCTTTATTCTTGTTGCTTTAAGACTGTCTCTGAACTACGACCCTCAGCTGTGAGTCGTTATCACTGTAGCATGAACGACTGTTCTTAGGCGTCCAATGTTCTTCGTGTTCTTCAATGGCAGCAGCAGCAGCAGGTTTCTCTGGTGATCAATCTTTCGCCTCTGTGATGTTCTGTAATCTCCCAAACTCTCCCCCCCTGGCTATGCTCCACAACACACTATTTATACTCAACAGGTCGACAAAATCCTTGTAATAACTCCAAAATATCTTCATTAACTCCGTTTATTCTCTTCTTCCTTTCACGGGAATAATTTCCTTTTGCAGCTCCTACACGCTTCTTCATGTACTCTGTACACTCCCAACAGAATCATACACTCTATAAGAGTTTTAGCATGCTGAAAACACACACAGACCTTCTCAAAATATCTCAGAAATTTCCCAAGAATGTGCTTGCCCTGTTTAGTCGAGATTACATGAAATCTTCCCTTATTCTCGTGCATGAATCAATTACCTCCCATGTTTTAGCGTAATAGGATAATTACAAACCAAATCAACGAGAATATCACAGAAAATCTCGTCCAATTCTATCCCAAAAATCACGCTGTAGCCGACTTCTTTAAATGAAACTTTCCCGCCAAAATGAAATTCAAATGATGAAGAAGGGTGGCCCCCTAACCAGACCAGTTATGCAAATAGAAAATGGGTACCCCTTATCAAGTGGGCGCCCCTTATCCAAAATTGAGAGTCCGAATAACATGTGTCCTCCGGGTGCCTTTATCAACTTTTCGAGACGAATTTCCCAAAAATATTTATTGCTCAAAAATACCTACAAACACACAAAACACCAAAATTAGTACAAAATCGAGTGCCAACATATATAGTATTGAGATCAAATTAGACACAAAAATGTGTCTATCAAATACCCCCAAACTTATTATTTGCTAGTCCTCGAGCAAATTTATTCTAGAAAATAAAATTCAAACTCATTAGGTGGCCCTAGTGACCGAGATAAAGTCTCAGGAGGGTTTACCATAGGTGTTCCCACAAAACCTTGACTTCTAATTGGTCACCAGTATCCAAAGAGCTGTGAGGACATACATATTCTCAACCTATCTCCAAGTGTCTAGAATGCCATAGAAATTAAAGGTGCCAGCTCTAAAGCTGACTGAAGAAAAGGGGAGACACATCCGCAACACTGCTAGATAAAGAGATATCCACTACACAACTAGATAAACATTGTAAGATGCATCCGATGATTTACAGCTGGATAAGATTAGGGGAGAGAAAAAGATGAGAGGGACATCTGCTACACAGCTGGACTAATTACGTGTGATGAGTTAAACCAGTGCTAGAAAGATCTTGTGCCAGATTGAAAGCGGACTAACAAAGCAACCAAATGTATCTTTCTTCGACTCTCTCATAGTGCTCAGTAGAAACAACGTCTTCTTCGGTCTTCAACTGTTGATGATAAACCATCGAACCTCATAAAAACTTGACAATTAACTCTTCTCTTCGATTTCTTGCTTGACATAAAAATTTCTACTTCCCTATGGCCTTATTGAACAAAAAAAAGAAGGTAATGATGATTTTTTTTTATTATTTTTTTTTTTTTTTGCTCTTATAACTTCTTGTAACCCTTGATTTTGAATTCTGATTTTCTATTGTTGCTTCTAAACCTTAAACGTCTTCCACTTTCTTCATAGATTTTGATGTCGCTCCGTTTGTTGATGATGATAAGTTTCTACTAAGAGAGAGTCGTAATCCAGTAACCAAGACTACATTGTGAGGTTGCTTTGTCTTTCTGGCATTTCCTGACCTACTTGCCTTTCCATCATGGATGGTTAGGTCCATCACGGTTATCCTCTAAAAGGAACAAGTTCTTTCCTGAATTTCAAGGATCTCAATGTCTTTTTCTCTAATGCCTCAATAGGTTGTTATCCCTAGCATTCCAATTTCTATCTTTTCTGTGAGAAACAGTATGTAAGCTTAGCTAACCGGATACCAAGTGACGCTAGAAGTTTCAAAAGTGCAACTAAAAAGTTTCTCCCATACCCCCAAACTTAAATCTAACATTGTCCTCAATGTTCTAAAGATGAAATTAAAAACATGAACAAGGAGAAACTGTTACCGTTTGAAGCAAAAGAGATAATGAAAGATATTACCGTGTCGCATGAATATTGGGTTACCTCCCAAGAAGTGCTAAGTTTAAAGTCTTCAGCCAGACAATGGAAGAGATTAGTCACCTCTAAGAATCATATAGCAGCAGCCGAAATAACTGCGGGTCATCTGGATCAAAAAGTGCTAACCACAAGAAGAGGAAACTGCAACAGACCAAGAAGATATCCAACACACCCTTATCTATTTTTTTGTTTAAGACAACTACATCTAGTTGTGGTTCGGGTTCAGGCTCTATGAAAGGATCTAGATAAAAGTTTTCATCGTTGGATTTCCTCAAAGGCGGTATCCTGAAGATCAGGTTCTACAGTCTGGAAATACTCAATTAAGAACTTATAAGCACATAACAATAACCTGAATAACTGGGGATCCTCTAAGTCGGTCGGACTTGACTCACATGATTGACCACGGTAGTGGCCATTCTTAAGCAAATGTGTCGACCCTAATCTCCTTAAGTAATTAGTTTTAGTCTCAAAACTTAATAATTGACACATCTGAAACTTATACGTTCCCACAATTGGAAGGAAGGTTTTTGGTGGGAAAACAAAGTCAATCGTGGTATCATAGCCTGGGTTAACCACATCAACCAGAGGATGGGTTCTTAAAAACTGAACTTCTTTATGGACACAACTAGGTTCAGGAAAAAAGTATATGAAGATAATCTTTTAAAATGGTTGAGGCACATATGTCAAGTCCCAAGTTAGGGACCTTTATAAGAGTTAAAGCACATGGAGAATGATAATCACCCCCAAACTTAGAGTTTTCAGTGTCTCTAGAAAGACTAGTCACAACTTCCCTAATTTCAAGGTCATCTCCTGAAAATGGTCAATTGATTCTTCTAAGTCAGGTTCATCCTCACTTATCTCTACAAGTTCATCTTCTTTGTCTAAGACTAATGTTTCTAAATCGCTAGACTCAAAAACAATATTCTCAGGATAAGCGCGCTCCTCTAAACTATTATCGGCTTCGTAATCATAAGGAAATACTACATCGTCTAAAACGGGGGTATCTCTAGTCAAATCCTCGTCCTTTTGAATAGGTGAATAATTATTAAAATTATTTGGATTTGAACTAGAAATAATATTATCATTATAAAGCTCAATTGAGGTAACAAATTCCTGACCACTATGCCTATATATTTCAAATTCTTTATCAACATTATCCTCATCATAATCATCATTATAATAACATGAAAATGGTTGAACCTCATCTAAACAAATAGTGTTACCAATTCTAACCTCGTCATCCTGATTATAAAAATTGTCCTCATTTTCACGGGTGATATTGGAAAGAATGTATTGGCAATCAAGAGTAATTCGAGCAATTCTTTCTTCCGTCTCTAACTCTAACCTACGTGTTGTCACAGCAAACTCACGTGTTGAATCAGTTAACTTACACGTTGACTCAAGTATCTTACGTGCTTCATCTAGAGAAGACGAATTATAGGAATTTTGCTCGTATGACCGGTATTCATGTGAATAATAATTGGGCTCACCATGGTATGAGCCATAATCTTCAAAAGGTTGGCGTTCCCAACCACTATTCACACTCTGGTCATAAAAAGAGTGATGTCCATATTGTTGATTGGATATTCATATTCATTGTGATGGCTATTATAATACCAGTTTGACATCCTAACTGCAAGGGAATTCTACACAAGCACAAACAAGGCTGACTCGACCACAACAAACCTACTGATTTCTAGCAAACAAAAAGCATGATGGCTCCACTTAGATTGTTTTCTAGACCAGCTTCTAATCCTTCGAAAGGGAATTCGTTACAATCCGAGTTTAAGTAAGTTGAATAGAGGCGAGGGAAGCTGCGTGGAGCTTTGATACCCAAGGCCTCACCGCATTACAAGGCGGCGCAGTCATGCATTCAACTTACAAAAACCATCATGAACTTCGAAGTATGCTTAAAGAGTAACCAATATTTTTCGAATGACTTTCCTATTAAGCTCCTTACCCTATCGGTCTCGTTCTAGTCAGTATTTTAAGCTTAGGTTCGCGTTTGGTATCGTTTTCCTAAGGCGGGAAAGAAGAGAATGGTGATGAAATCCGAACCCTTATCTTGTATGGCCAGGCCTTGCCCTTTACTAGGAAATTAAAGCAGCCGTTTTCAATACCTCAACATATATGCATACAAAATCATCCAAAGTAAACCCGCGACGGGGATTCGCGGGTGTTTATAATTCTTACCTCCCGTTCCAGACGGGGATGAACCGTTGAAGTCGACTCGGGCCACGACTCCTATGTCGGTGTACGAACCCGAGGGGCGAGACAAAGATCGTGAATCTTCGTCGTCCTTCCCTGTGCAGTTTATTTTTAAATTAACCCTTCCTTAGGGTTTAAAATTAATAATGTCCAATGTTAAATGTCCAAAAATAAAAGATTACAAAAATATATTCCTAATACAGTTTCTAAAAATAAAAGAAATAAAATCTAATAAAATTGAAATAACTATATACAAAAATATTCTCCTTCACTTCTTTTGGATCTCTATTTTCTTTCCTTCTTTGGCTTTGTTTTTCTTTTCAGCACTTTTTCTCTTTTTCTTTAGCTTAGCTCCAAATCTGAAAGAAAACAAGAAATACCAAAATGCGTAAAAAGAACAAAAATAATAAAAATAAAAATAAAACCTAAAAACAAATCTATACACAAGTCCTCGTTGGCGGCGCCAAAAATTGATCGAATTTTATATAGTGGTAAATAGAGTTGTCGTTTACTCGGACTTGTTGAAATCGATTTTAGGATTTAATAAACTAAAATAAAAGAAAAATATATACAAAATATTGTCACAGAATATTAGGAATAACCAAGACACTGATTCCACTATTACACATGAATAAATTATGGTAAATAAGCCAAAACTCTAATTATCTTTTAAGTCCCTTATTTCTTAATTCACATATAATCAGACAAATTCTCAAAAATTAATTGTATCCCTTAAGCATAGATTATCTTAATACAAAGCATAACCTATCTAATTGAATCACAACTAATGAAGGAAATTATGCAAACAATTAAAAACTCTGCAAAAGCAGTGATTGAGTGAATCATAAATTATAAATTAGAGAAAATAAATAATTACCAATTATTCATGCGTAAGTAGCTTCCTCATTGCCTTGGTTGTGGGAGAATTAGCTCATCATCTTGTTGGAAACACGCTCAAAAATTGTTTTTATTGCTCAAAGTGTTTACAAATGATGAAAATGGGAGAAATATAATGAAAACCGGGTTTGTGTGATTATATTTGTTACAAACCGAAAGTATTCTGCAGAACGATAAAATCTTCCTGTCACTGTTACTGTTGCTTTAAGACTGTCTCCTGAACTACGACCCTCAGTTGTGAGTCGTTATCACTGTAGCATGAACGACTGTTCTTAGGCGTCCAATGTTCTTTGTGTTCTTCAATGGCAGCAGCAGCAGCAGGTTTCTCTGGTGATCAATCTTTCGCCTCTGTGATGCTCTGTAATCTCCCAAACTCTCCCCCCTGGCTATGCTCCACAACACACTATTTATACTCAACAGGTCGACAAAAATCCTTGTAATAACTCCAAAATATCTTCATTAACTCCGTTTATTCTCTTCTTCCTTTCACGGGAATAATTTCCTTTTGCAGCTCCTACACGCTTCTTCATGTACTCTATACACTCCTAACAGAATCATACACACTCCATAAGAGTTTAAGCATGCTGAAAATACACACAGACCTTCTCAAAATATCTCAGAAGTTTCCGAGAATGTGCTTGCCACTGTTTAGTCGAGATTACACGAAATCTTCCCTTATTCTCGTGCATGAATCAATTACCTCCCTGTTTTAGCGTAACAGGATAATTACAAACCAAATCAACGAGAATATCACGAGAAAATCTCGTCCAAATCATTCCCAAAAATCACGCCTGTAGCGAGTTCTTTAAATGAAACTTTCCCGCCAAAATGAAATTCAAATGATGAAGAAGGGTGGCCCCCTAACCAGACCAGGTATGCAAATAGCAAATGGGTACCTCTTATCAAGTGGGTGCCCCTTATCCAAAATTAAGAGTCCGAATAACATGTGTCCTCCGGGTGCCTTTATCAAATTTTCGAGCCGAATTTCCAAAAAAATATTTATTGCTAAAAAATACCTACAAACACACAAAACACCAAAATTAGTACAAAATCGAGTGCCAACAATATATAGTATTGAGATCAAATTAGACACAAAAATGTGTCTATCAAGTGGACAGTTCCTTTAGTTCTATGGAGTCATGGAAGTTCGGACAATCTCTTTAGTCCTATACTTCTCACATGTTTTTCAAATGTGGACTTAGGTAATGACTTAGTAAATAAGTCTGCCACATTTTCGTCAGATTTTACTTTACTGACTTGAATGTTTAGAAGACATTGTTGTTGCTGATTATAAAAGAACTTCGGCGATATATGTTTCGTATTATCACCCTTAATGTACCCTTGCTTCATCTGTTCTATGCAAGCTGCATTATCTTCATAAATGCAAGTTGGCTCTTCAGTGGTAGAACTCAAACCACATGTCCCTCGAATATGTGTAATGATAGACCTTAACCATATACAGTCACGAACCACCTCATGTAAGGCAATGATCTCAGAGTGGTTCGTGGAGGTAGCCACAAGGGTTTACTTGGTCGATCTTCAGGATATCGCTGTATTCCCGATAATGAACACGTATCCAGTTTGTGATCGACCTTTGTGTGGGTCTGAGAGGTACCCAGCATCAGCAAAACCAACCAAAACATTATTTGGGGTTCCAGTGTAAGGAGTCGCAATCACATTAGCATCTCTCCTTTCGTCTTCGTAGGGATAAAACAAACCCAAGTCAATGGTTCCCTTTAGGTATCTAAAGATATTCTTTATACCATTCCAATGACGTTGCGTTGGCGCTGAGCTATATCTAGCTAACAAATTCACCAAGAATGAGATATCTGGTCGAGTACATTGTGCTAAGTATAATAATGCGCCTATTGCACTTAGATAGGGATATTCAGCTCCCAATACATCTTCGCCATCTTCCTTTGGACGAAATGGATCTTTATGTACATCTAAAGTTCGACCAACCATGGGAGTGCTAGAAGGGTGCACTTTGTCCTTATTAAATTGCCCGAGTATCTTTTGGACATATGCAGACTGGTGGATTAATATTCCACAAGCTCGATGTTCTAGTTCAAGTCCTAGACACATTCGAGTTTTCCCAAGATCTTTCATCTCAAATTCGGATTTCAAATAGATTGCGGTTTTTCTTAGTTCATCAAGAGTACCTACTATGTTCATGTCGTCGACATAGACAACTATAATAGCAAATCCGGAACTTGTTTTCTTTATAAACACTCAGGGGCACAATTCATTATTCGTATATCCCTTCCCAATCAAATAATCACTTATACGTGTATACCACATCCGCCCGGATTGCTTTAATCCGTAAAGTGAGTGTTTCAACTGAATTGCAAACGCACTCCTTGGTTTAGAGTTATTTGATTTGGGCAATGGAAGTCCATCTGGAACTTTCATGAATATCTCTGTATCAAGATCCCCATAGAGATATGCGGTAACCACATCCATAAGTTGAATTTCAAGTCCTTCTGAAACTACTAAGCTGACTAAGTAACGGAACGTTATGACGTCCATTACAAGAGAGTACGTTTCTTCGTAATCAATCCCAGGGCATTGTGAGAAACCTTGCACCACAAGGCGAGCCTTATATCTCAAGACTTCGTTCTTCTCATTAAGCTTTCTGACAAATACCCATTTATGCCTACAGGATTTACACCTGGTGGGGTTAGTACTACCGCACCAAATACCTGTCTTTTTGCCAGTGAATTTAATTCAGCACGGATTGCATCTCTACGTTGAGGCCAATCTGCTCTCTTTTGGCATTCTGCAATAGAGCGTGGTTCGATATCATCGTGCTCTATAATCTCTTGAGCAACGGTATATGTGAATATATAATCAATATGCGTTGAGGATCTTTCCATCAACACGTATGAACTTTCACAATCCATAGAGATTTCTTTGTTCTCTGGAATCAATTCAAACTTCAGTAATGATTCATGGACATAATCGTAATCGAGACAATGTCATGAGATGGATTATACGTATTGATGATATATGGATCGGTTTGTGCATTACTCGCCCTTTTCTTCCCTTGGCCGAGTATCGATCGAACCAAGTGGTCTCCCCTCTTCCTTTTGGGGCCACGGCCTCGGCTACACTTCCACCAAGTGCAGCGTTGGTACCTATATTTATGGTACCTTTTCCTTGTCGGGAATTTCCAACCTTGCGAGCACGTTTTGCAGTTGGTATATGTGATCTCGTCACTTTAGCAATATCAGTAAATGCATCAGGCATTGAATTTGCCACATTCTGAAGATCGATAATTCTTTTCACTTCACTTTCGCATTGTGGAGTGCGGGGATCAAGATGAGACAACATAGGAACACACCACGACAATTCCTGTCGTTCCCTTTGGAAGTCCTTTTCCATACCTCCCCCTAACGACGGGGAGGTTGTCTCATCAAAGTGACAATCCGCAAATCTAGCGGTAAAGAGATCGCCTGTCAAAGGTTCTAAGTAGCGGATAATTGTTGGGGATTCGTATCCAACATAAATACCTACTCGTCTTTGTGGACCCGTCTTAATACATTGTGGGGGCGTAATAGGCACATATACGGCACAACCAAATATGCATAAATGTAAAATATCAGGCTCATATCCATCTACCAACTGGTACGCAGAAATGGTTGGCTAGCAGTGGGTCTAAAGCGAATAAATAATGCTGCACAATATGGCGTACCCCCAGGCAGTAATAGGCAGGTTGGAATGCATAACCAATGCCCTAGTGTTGATGGTGGTCTTTAAACAAGGGGTAAAATCGTAAAACCCCATGACCTAGTGTTACCCGCAACACATTAACTAAGAGCATTTAACTCAGGTGTAAATAATTAATAGGGGTATTTTTTCAAAATACCAGATTAGGGTTTCGACACAGAACCCTAATTCCAAAACCTAGCCGCACACTGCGCACCATGGCAACAATGCCAAACCAAGCCGCACACACTGCGCACCATGGCAACAATGCCAAACCAAGCCGCACACTGCGCACCATGGCAACAATGCCAAACCAAGCCGCACATTGCGCACCATGGCAGCGACGCCAAAACCAAACTACATATCGCACTCATTGGCAACCATGCCAAACTAAGCGCTACGCCATTGGCACATGCCAAATATAGCGCCCTAGGCTTGCAAAACGTGCAACTAGGTCAACATGGCCGTACGTGCCATTGGCACATGCCAACACGTACCACAAGCCATATTTCCAAGCCGCTATGCCATTGGCACATGCCAAATATAGCGCCCTAGGCTTGCAAACGTACAACTAGGTCAACATGGCCGTACGTGCCGTTGGCACATGCCAACACGTACCACAAGCCATATTTCCAAGCCGCTATGCCATTGGCACATGCCAAATATAGCGCCCTAGGCTTGCAAACCATGCAACCTAGGCCAAGTCGGCCACGCATGCCATTGGCACATGCCAACATGCTCGCTGGTAGCTTTTCCTACCAAGGCCACGGCCCTAACGGTCACGCATGCCATTGGCACATGCCAACATGCTCGCTGGTAGCTTTTCCTACCAAGGCCACGGCCGGGCTGGCCACGCATGCCATTGGCACATGCCAACATGCTCGCCGGTAGCTTTTCCTACCAAGGCCACGGCCCCGGCGAGCCACGCATGCCATTGGCACATGCCAACATGCTCGTTGGTAGCTTTTTCCTACCAAGGCCACGGCCCCGGCTGACCACGCATGCCATTGGCACATGCCAACATGCTCGCCGGGTAGCTTTTTCCTACCAAGGCCACGGCCTAACGGTCACGCATGCCATTGGCACATGCCAACATGCTCGCCGGTAGCTTTTCCTACCAAGGCCACGGCCCCTGGCGGCCACGCATGCCATTGGCACATGCCAACATGCTCATTGGTAGCTTTTCCTACCAAGGCCACGGCCCTGCGGCCACGCATGCCATTGGCACATGCCAACATGCTTTCATTGGTAGCTTTTCCTACCAAAGCCACGGCCTAACGGCCACGCATGTTATTGGCACATGCCAAACACACACGCTGGTAGCCTAACTTGCAAACCGTGCAACCTACCACCAAGGCATTCCGCACATGCCATTGGCACATGCCAAACACACACGATGGTAGCCTAACTTGCAAACCGTGCAACCTACCACCAAGGCATTCCGCACATGCCATTGGCACATGCCAAACGCACACGGTGGGTAGCCCTAACTTGCAAACCATGCAACCTACCACCAAGGCATTCCGCACATGCCACACACGCCACTAGCGACTACGGCATTGCCACTTACACTCAACGTACAACCTACCACCAAGGCATTCGCACATGCCATTGGCACATGCCACGCACGCCACTAGCAGCCGGCATTGCCACTTGCGCTCGAAGTACAACCCGCAACAAGGGCATTCCGCACATGCCAATGGCACATGCCACACGCGCCACTTGCACTCAAGGTGCAACCAACACTCGAGATATCAACACAAGGCGGGGATGCTTTCCCGGGGTTTTGGTTTGGCGGTCACTGACTTGCGGCGTACACTACGCTCACATTAAGAAAGCGTGAAAAGGAATAAAGCGGTCAAATAAATGAGGAAATAATGGTGAAAACGTTTTCACCCATTAACACCATGCGGTTACCACCTCCTCCCATTATTTCACCCTTTACTCTCTTCCTTCATGAGACCGGGTACGTTTCAATCTCGACTTGTATAAATAGGTCTTACCTATTTCCACCCCGGACAACAAGTCTCGGTCGGGAGAAAAATACTACACTCTCGGAAAAGGCAACTTTGCAAGCTCTCCAAAAGCTTTCATCTCTTGCAAGCTTCCGAAGCTTCCACTTTCGATACAAGTCGAGACACTACTCTCCCGAATTATTCCGGTCTCAACACCTTTCTTAGCTTCCCTCCCCAAATCAACCCTTCTCCTCCACTTTGTGGATCAAGCAAGTCCGGAACGGCCATTTCTTGGTTTATGCCGGACTTGTGCAGATTGATCTCTCGAATCTATAAAGTGCTCACGTGCAGCACATTTGTTTAGGGTTTGAACCAGTTTCTCACTCACCTACCGAATTTACAGGGAAATCGGCGAAACGATTTTCACCCATAAACAATTGGCGACCACGGCGGGAGGATTGATCTATC
>JAJJWW010012682.1:0-157186 GCA_023531295.1 Papaver armeniacum
ATTGGTTCTATAGTCCATTAGATAAGTCTTACAAATATTTACAACCTTGTAGAAGGAACCAAAGGCTAAATCAGACCATAAAGGATCCAACACATCAAACTAAGACAACATGGCACCAAGTCCAAGCCCATTGGGCCTGATGGGGTGTAGCCCACTAAACCGGCCCATTACACAATGCCTGGTCCAACTGGTCAACGTCCGGTTACTGATCAGACTAACGGTCAACGTCAGTCAAAGTCATGGTCATAGTCAATTAGTCAGGTCTGGTCAACGAGTCAATCTTGAGTTAATTCAGTCAATTAGACTAATTTAGATGAGTCAAGGTGGTTCAACTCGGTGAGCAACCGAAGTCGGCTAAGCACGAATCGGTCAGGATAACGCGGGAACGAAAGGCTCAAGGCCAATTCCTTTGTACGGGCCAAGCCTCAAAGCATAACTAGGATGCAACACAAACATATGTCAAAACTAAAAATGCATTTCTAACTCTTGAACAAAGACACACAGTTTAAACAACTCTAATTCTAATTCCAATACACCATCAAACTATCTAACTTACATCATCAACATTTCTCTTCCTCAACAATCACAATCATCTGTAATATCATTCCAAACTCCACCAGATATCGAACACATCTTCTCAAGTATAACTGTCATTCGTTTCTGTCCCATGTCTTCACAGTAACTCATATTTACTCTGCCCTTGCTTTCATCAACACTTAGTATCACCTACAGCTACAGAACCACCACTATAGAACTCAGCTCCACTCCAACTACTTAAAACCGCTACCCATGTGACCCTGCCATATGGATATCTCCACCACCATTCTCAAAACTCTGAACTTAACCAAAGTTGCACCACCTACAAATCCATTACTCAAACGCACTAAGCTTCATCTGAAGTCACCATACCAGCAACATCACAAACACGTACATTACACCATATCTTGAAACCACCACCCCTAGACTGCAATCATAACAACTCCAACTCCAACACCTTCATCTGTATCACTTTTATCTTCATGTCCGCAACACCATTCTTCTCATCTTGTCTTAAACACATCTCAGGCTTCCTCCATGTATTATACAACACCATCAGCAACATCATCTTATTTCACTTGCACTAGCTAACACATTCCTAATT
Organism: Papaver armeniacum; assembly: GCA_023531295.1. Taxonomy (NCBI): domain Eukaryota; kingdom Viridiplantae; phylum Streptophyta; class Magnoliopsida; order Ranunculales; family Papaveraceae; genus Papaver; species Papaver armeniacum. Next base: position 1,142 of record JAJJWW010012682.1, read on the forward strand.
CGTACATCTAAAATTCAGTTCAGCTTCCACCAGCAATCATCAGTATCTCTTCATCTTCAATTTTCAACGAACTCAAACAAACAACACCATCAGTTCATTCTATCTTGACCTAAACTACAATCCCAGTCATACTACATATCTCTCAACTCAAGTTCAGTATTACCATCTTCCCAATACTTGAAATTCCATTCACAGTCACCACCACCTTCACCAGAACCATCTCCTCTGCCATTAACCAACCAACACCCTAAATTACAGAATTTAAATCATACAACCTATTCACGTGAATCCAATTCAATCATCACCTCCAATTATCACTTCCACCAGTTCAACACAACTATCCTGCCATGTCCTGCATCAGCAACCCATCTGGTATCAACACCATCTCCAAAGTCATGTGCTTTTCTAAACCACTAACATCAATCCCAATTCACTAATTCATCTTCCTCTCAATACCATTTAGTTAGTTCCCAATACAAATTCAAACTCAAACCCCAGATTCCATTTCTTCTTTGCAAAACCTTAAAATCAACACCCAACTTCAATCACCTCTAAACAATTCATCTTCTCCATCTGCTGATTCCGATCCAAACACCCTAATTCACAAGAACCCTAACTTCTGGTTAATTAAGGAAATAACAAAAACCCTAATTTCCTATGAACTCAAAATTAAACTTCATACAACAAATTTATACTTCAATTAACAACAAACCCACTCTATAATCGATCACAACAAACAATTTCATAAAGAAATTTCAATCAAAAACGAAACCCTAACTCGCTTACCGCACTTCTTTTCGAACTCAATCGACAAAGATCGGTATCACCTTATTCCTCTTATCAACATGCTACTAAGCTTATTAAGAATCACTCATACTAAATCAAACTCAAACCTTCGGAATCGAGACCAACAGAGAGAAGAAGAGAAAGAACAAAGAAGAAGAAGAAAGAAGAAGGAAAAAAAAGAAATGAATTTCTTCTCGAACGGTTGAGAAATAAGGCCGATCAAAAATGATAAAGGCACCCAGAAATTTGATAAGGGTGTTGATGGTGGATTTTCGTTTAAGGTTATATTTGTAAAAACCAGAGAAAATCATGCGCTGACATCTTGTAAAAGATAAAGCCGTTTATAAGTGACGGATACTCCTCACTTAATTCACCAAGAATGGAGCATGTAGCAACAATCCCTTCCTGTGAATTTCATATCAGCCTTGTATTTCCTGTACCCATTATCAGTGTGGCATGACGACTGAATGTTACTCTTACAGAGTAACACGAACCTCCAAGCACTATAATGAATCCATGTACGAAATACCCGTCTGAGCTGATTCTCGGTGTGTTATACTAGCCCGAGCCCTCTCGGTGTGTTATACTAGCCCGATTGAGCCCTCGGTGTGTTATACTAGCCCGATTGAGCATCCGGACTTGATCATCGTCCTGGGATATGATACGATCGCAGTCATCCAACTCCACAAGCATGATTGGATGACCACAGATCAATTCCATCACCCCCAAGCAGGTATGGAATACACACGGCCTTAGCTTGCCAGATATGATCTAATCGCAGTCATCCAACTCCACAAGCATGATTGGATGACCACAGATCAATTCCATCACCCCCCAAGCAGGTATGGAATACACACGGCCTTAGCTTGCCAGATATGATCTGATCGCAGTCATCCAACTCCACAAGCATGATTGGATGACCACAGATCAATTCCATCACCCCCAAGCAGGTATGGAATACACACAGCCGACCCCGCATGGTCGACCATTGGCCTTCGCTTGCCAAGAAACCGTCCATACCAAGCATTATGGACGAGAAACCCTAAATTAGGGTTTGCGGCATATTACATGTGTCATGGCGTTCTCAACCGTCCATCTTCGCAGGCATAGATGGAGGGTGTAGATGTAGACTCAAAGGGCCAGGAGCATGTCGACACAATCACCGATGTGACCGCCTACACACTTGACCAATCGGTCAAAGCCAACCATGGTTGGTTACAACAAAACCGTCGCCCAAAGAGCATGGTCGCGCGGCTTTGAAAGCCAAAATTAGGGTTCAAGCCATCACGCGCGTCCATCTTCTCCGGCACGAATGGAGGGTCACAGATTAGATTAAGCAGGTCCGGTTATACCAGCATGACCACCGTGGACCCATCTACCTCCTCTTGCGGTCGGCCAAGGCATATCATGCTGGCCAATCCAAACGCCCGCTCAAACATGCGTGGTTACACTTCCCAAATTGCAAATCGATCTCGACCACTCAACTTCACCGGACGAATTGGGTGGCTTAGATCGCGTTTTCATGAGACGGTGAGACATGGGCGTGAACATCAGCCCGCCACCTTCACGCCAAGCCAACCGGCCAAGACCGACCAAGCTAGGTCGTCTTGGAAAACGCGCTAGGAAGAGAGCATGGCGCGCGGCTTCTTTGCGGCATCAAACTCTTATCGCAAATCGATCTCAACCACTCAACTTTACCGGTCAAATTGAGTGGCTTAGATTGCGCCTTCTTGGGAAAGTGAAGTATGGACGTGCACACCGGCGTGTTGTCTACACACATGCCGGTCGGTCCTCTTCAAAACCTTTCCCATGCTTAGTTTCGACCAAGCTAAAGAGTGATGCTTGCGCACCTCTTTAAAAACCTAATTTCATCAACGGTCGCAGATGAGTGTCTCAAACATCATCTCATCCGTCGCCTTCACCAGCTTGGTTATACAACCACAGTCGGGAGTTATTTGGTTAGTGAGGAGTCATTACCCATCACTTTACCACACCGCAATGCAAGACCATAAAATACACACGATACTTCACAAGTATCGACTTTACGAATAACGCAGTTATTCAATTCAGCATTACATGCTATCTTTCGTGGATCCACGATCCACATTCCAGACATCAATCATGTCACAAACCGGGATGCATACTTGGGGTATTGGTCTGGCGGTTTACAGCGTGCAGCGTGCAACGCGCCATCACAAGAACGTGTTAGGAAGTCATGGACGGTTAGAGATGAACAGGAAAAGTGGGCAAGACTGGTCGTGTGTTACCGACACACAACTCCACTACTCCATCATTCCACTACCTCCACTTCCCACGAGAAACGTGAATGAGGCTCAATGACTTGTATAAATAGGGTCTCCACCCTATTTCCAACAACAACAAGGAATATACGGAAACAGAACAACACAAGTTCAGTCGACAGAAACCAAGTGTTAATACAACATCGTATTCAAACACCCAGAGCTTGCTTGCATCAACCGTAAGCTTGCTCATATTTCTGTTACAAGTCATAAGCAAGCCAACATCTTCACAATCTCAACACCTTCTTCGCTTCCCTCCCTAAGATCAACCCCATCTCCTTCACTTTGTGACCGAAACAAGTCTGGAACGGCCATTTCTTGGTTTAGGCCGGACTTGCACAGATTGATCTCTCGAATCTACAAGCACTCACCGCGCAGTGCATTTGTTGAAGGTTTAAATTCATTCCTTATCACACCCCAAATTACCAAATTCTGCAGGAGTAGTTTTCACCCATCAACAATTGGCGACCACAGTGGGAGATTGATCTATCGGTTGCACAAAAAATTGAATTCTCAATTTTTCAGTTTCCATCTCGCAATGTATCCGGAAACAACAGGCGGTTCAGATATCATGGGAAGCATGGCTGGAATGCTGGAGGATGTCTTGGCAAATCAAGCCGGTATCACCAGGAGGCAGAGCGAGACATTTCGCCTTTTGAATGATATAGCGGCACAATTACAAGAAGCGTCGACATGCATCCACTCAAGCAGCGCAAGAAATGCTGAATCCTTAGTCAGGAGTCACACCTTTACCGGTGGAGAGGCAAAAAGAGCGTTTAACCGCAGGTGACTCAGGAAAGATGAACAACATGGTCCAGTCAACAATGAAGAACCAAGGCAACTCCACAGAGGAGAGGACTTGTCCGGAGTACTACAACGTCTACCGGATAAAGAAATGGAGCCTGCAGCTTACGGATCCCTGCTGGAAGATTTACATCTCAAGACCCTTGTCGAAGCCGTGAAGAAACGCTTGAGGAAGGAGAGATCAATCAAGTAACACGTGAGTACAGAGGATGGGAACGTTCAATTCGATCACTCAGCAGTGATATTACAACACCTCCCATCACCAGAGCCAGAGCAGCTGCAAGTCCTGGCATCTCATCAAGTGTGACACCTCCGGTAGTCACCAGAGCAACAACTTCCACTCCTTCATCAGGACGAGGAACCGGAGGGGCGAGAGGAGGACCATCTCCCATTATTGCAGACTTGATGAAAAAGCAGGAAGTTCTTGTCAAGACTCAAACGGATATGGCCGCAACTCGGAAAGAGGTACTCACTTTTCTTAAGACATTAACTGATCGATTTCCACATGACCCGCAACAGCCCCTGGAGACAACAAGGAATGAATTCAACGCACCGGAGAAGGTACTTCAATGGCACGGACCTACATGGACCTGATCAAAGAAGCGACATCAGATATGAGCGGTCCTGTCATGGAGGCTCCTACACTGGGGACTGATCCTCACAACGATCTTCCTCAAGTCAATAGTTTCACTATGAACCAGAGGCCGGTGGATCGGGAAGCGGTTTCTCTATTGGAAAGTTTATGCAAACTTTCACATCTCTCGAAGAATCAGCGCGCGGAGACGTTTTGCTGCTATCAACCAGAGGAAGGTCACGACCGTGACCTACATGTCACCGCACGCATCAAGGATTCAGAGTCCAAGACGACCCTTATCTACACAGGATCGTCTTCATTACTCTCAAGATTCTCAGGACATCCAAGGCTCTCCCAGGCAAGGTCGTACGGAAGCCTACCACAATGACGGACTTCGAGGGAAACCAAACCAGAGACATACGGGAGAAGCTCCGTGGAAAGAATCAGACAAGTTCGTTGCATCCCACTCCCCATGTGGGCGTCAATTCAGGAAGAAGACCGACTTGCATCATTGAAGGCTAGTACCCACGATGCATCTTTGCTGACGAAGCATTCTTCTCCATACTGTGAAGCCACAACCCACGTTCACACGAGGAGGGAACGAACTTTTATGGCGAGTCGTGACCAGAAAAGAAAACGGTATACCGGCACTGCCATTATCAGCAGAGGAGACTGTTACCCAGTCTCTCCACCTAATGGAATGCTACAACAGCAACGAACCACAAGAGCAAGTGCTAGATGCTCCACAACAAGAACTGCAAGATGGCACCAACTCTACAACGATGAAATTGAAATCGTTGAGGAATCTCCTAGGCCTATCTCCATCAGCTCAACCTTGTGTACGGATAAACGCACGAAGCTCGTGCAACTTCTCAAAGAGTACCAGGACATATTTGCTTGGAGATATGAAGAAATGCTTAGGATGAAAATTGGTCACCCATCATATACATGTCATACCTGTATCCAAGTCGGTTAAACAGTTGTAGTTCATACATGAGGGAAAATGGATAGATCAGGTCTTTGCATAGACTTCGAGAGACTTGAACAGTGCTGCTCCAAGAACGATCCTCATCTCGCCTAACATCGACATGTTAATAGATACAACCAGCGGACACGGCATGTTCTCCTCCATGGATGGATGTAGCGGCTACAAACAGATAAGGATGTACGAGCATGATGCAAGTAAGATATCTTTTCGAACTCCTCTCGGAAATTTTTATTATACCATGCTGCCATTTGGTTTAAAGAGTGCGGTTCAACGTATAACCGCTCTATGCGGTAATCTTCCACTGGAGCCGATACCTCAAGGGAGCAGCCTCAAGAAGATAACGATGTCCAACCGCCATATCGAGAGAGATCCGGGCGAGTTACTCTATCGCATGACAGTGGTCGAACAAGATCGGGTGAGTCACTTTATCGACAGACGGTACATGTCTATCACGCTATATTGGAGAATCCGCGCTTTTGGTCATCCTCTGGAGATGTTGAACGCTCATCTACAACAACATATGCCTTGATAGAAAGAACCGGGCCTCTAGGGAAGAGCCTCATAATGTTTGTAGGGGCATATATCTCACCAACAGGCGATACAACATTCAGCCTTCGTAGCGAGTTCCTTGAAGCAGCAAGAGGAAAACCACCAAGATACAACATCATGCACGTCCACCAACTCCAACTCCAGTACCACGTGCACGAATCCCACAATGATGAAACAACGTCCAAGGTATTCCATACCTGGCTCGACAACAACCACTGCAGACAAACCATGTAAACCACGCTTGGGGACTGAGGCTCAGCATGAATTTCCTTCACCGTCAGTCAAGGACTTCTTCAACATGAGAAAGATGGTCAGTCAAGAATCATGGATTCGCAAGGATAATCGAACTGAAGAGGAAGCCACTTCAACGCTCCCTCCAGCAGAAGCTGCTTCAATGGTCTATTCAAGAGCCGCCGCAACGCTCTCTCCGAGACCACGTTCGCTCTGAGAATCCTTCTTCAACATTCTCTCCAGGACCCACCTCAACGGTCGCATCAGAAACCACTTTAACATCCTCTCGAGACGTTTCAACACTCAAGCTGCATCAATAATCTGCGCTCCGGTCAAGTTATCTTTGATGTAATCATTGCTCAACATACGTCTCATTCATCCTTCATAAGGGCCCAGCGGAGCATGAAAAACCTAAAAGTCGATAGGAGAAGAGTTATCTTGTGGAACAGATATTTTCCTATAGTTGAAAAGCGTGTGAACAACTCATCATCAATGTTCGGCATATCCTTGAAGTTGCCAACACTTCCCGACTTGGTACCAAGATTATCTCAGAAGACATCTCAACGGGATTCTTTTCTTCCACAATGAAATAAAAGGCATGAGTTAGAACTTGTATGAAAGCACATGAGAGATGTAGTCACGCACGGCAAGACACAACTCACATCGGAGCACACAATGGCCGGTCCAAACACCATTCAAGTCCGGTACAAATTTTAGTCCAGTACAAATTTTAGTCCGGTACAAATTTTAGTCTGGTACAAATTTCAAGTCTGGTGTTGATTTCAAGTCCGGTACAAGTTTCAAGACCGGTACAAGTTTCAAGACCGGTACAAGTTTCAAGACCGTCAGGCGTATGTGGGTGAGACCCACTTTCAACCGAAGCAGACACGACAAGCCCACGTTCGATCAAGCGTGCGCGATAACCCCACGAACCTAAGCGGGGCGTGATCGATCGTCGATTAGGCACATCCCCACGATCGAGTGAAGCGGCGCAATAGCCCTCGACCGAAGCAGGCATATCAAGGTCGATCGAAGCGAGGCAAGACCGACATCATACTAGGGAAACGCTCTCCTATATGCCTTTTGAACGTGACATACTCCAAGGACAGGATGACCCGTCCCTCATGGTAACATCTAACTTTGCCTTACAAGTTTTATCTTTAACAGTCACCATCTCATGCCTACCACACAATAGTGTAACCATTATGTGCTAGGCGGGGGACTTAATGTTGATGGTGGATTTTCGTTTAAGGTTATATTTGTAAAAACCAGAGAAAATCATGCGGCGACATCTTGTAAAAGATAAAGCCGTTTATAAGTGACGGATACTCCTCACTTAATTCACCAAGAATGGAGCATGTAGCAACAATCCCTTCTGTGAATTTCATATCAGCCTTGTATTTCTGTACCCATTATCGGTGTGGCATGACAGTGAATGTTACTCTTACGAGTAACACGAACCTCAAGCACTATAATGAATCCATGTACGAAATACCCGCATGTGCTGATTCTCGGTGTGTTATACTAGCCCGAGCCCTCTCGGTGTGTTATACTAGCCCGATTGAGCCCCTCTCGGTGTGTTATACTAGCCCGATTGAGCATCCCGGACTTGATTTGTATCGATCTCGGATATGATACGATCGAGTCATCCAACTCCACAAGCATGATTGGATGACCACAGATCAATTCCATCACCCCCAAGCAGGTATGGAATACACACGGCCTTAGCTTGCCGGATATGATCTAATCGCAGTCATCCAACTCCACAAGCATGATTGGATGACCACAGATCAATTCCATCACCCCCAAGCAGGTATGGAATACACACGGCCTTAGCTTGCCAGATATGATTCGATCGTGAGTCATCCAACTCCACAAGCATGATTGGATGACCACAGATCAATTCCATCACCCCAAGCAGGTATGGAATACACACAGCCGACCCCGCATGGTCGACCATTGGCCTTCGCTTGCCAAGAAACCGTCCATACCAAGCATTATGGACGAGAAACCCTAAATTAGGGTTTGCGGCATATTACATGTGTCGCAAAACGTTCTCAACCGTCCATCTTCGCAGGCATAGATGGAGGGTGTAGATGTAGACTCAAAGGGCCCGGAGCATGTCGACACAATCACCGTGTGACCGCCTACACACTTGACCAATCGGTCAAAGCCAACCATGGTTGGTTACAACAAAACCGTCCGCCCAAAAGAGCATGGTCGCGCGGCTTTGAAAGCCAAAATTAGGGTTCAAGCCATCACGCGCGTCCATCTTCTCCGGCACGAATGGAGGGTCACAGATTAGATTAAGCAGGTCCGGTTATACCAGCATGACCACCGTGGACCCATCTACCTCCTCTTGCGGTCGGCCAAGGCATATCATGCCTGGCCAATCCAAAACGCCCGCTCAAACATGCGTGGTTACACTTCCCAAATTGCAAATCGATCTCGACCACTCAACTTCACCGGACGAATTGGGTGGCTTAGATCGCGTTTTCATGAGACGGTGAGACATGGGCGTGAACATCAGCCCGCCACCTTCACGCCAAGCCAACCGGCCAAGACCGACCAAGCTAGGTCGTCTTGGAAAACGCGCCGGAAGAGAGCATGGCGCGCGGCTTCTTTGCGGCATCAAACTCTTATCGCAAATCGATCTCAACCACTCAACTTTACCGGTCAAATTGAGTGGCTTAGATTGCGCCTTCTTGGGAAAGTGAAGTATGGACGTGCACACCGGCGTGTTGTCTACACACATGCCCGGTCGGTCCTCTTCAAAACCTTTCCCATGCTTAGTTTCGACCAAGCTAAAGAGTGATGCTTGCGCACCTCTTTAAAAACCCTAATTTCATCAACGGTCGCAGATGAGTGTCTCAAACATCATCTCATCCGTCCGCCTTCACTGACTTGGTTATACAACCCCAGTCGGGAGTTATTTGGTTAGTGAGGAGTCATTACCCATCACTTTACCACACCGCAATGCGATGACTGCATAAAATACACACGATACTTCACAAGTATCGACTTTCGAATAACGAGTTATTCAATTCAGCATTACATGCTATCTTTCGTGGATCCACGATCCACATTCCAGACATCAATCATGTCACAACCGGGGGATGCATACTTTGGGGTATTGGTCGGCGGTTTACGGCGTGCGGCGTGCAACGCGCCATCACAAGAACGTGTTAGGAAGTCATGGACGGTTAGAGATGAACAGGAAAAGTGGGCAAGACTGGTCGTGTGTTACCGACACACAACTCCACTACTCCATCATTCCACTACCTCCACTTCCCACGAGAAACGTGAATGAGGCTCAATGACTTGTATAAATAGGGTCTCCACCCTATTTCCAACAACAACAAGGAATATACGGAAACAGAACAACACAAGTTCAGTCGACAGAAACCAAGTGTTAATACAACATCGTATTCAAACACCCAGAGCTTGCTTGCATCAACCGTAAGCTTGCTCATATTTCTGTTACAAGTCATAAGCAAGCCAACATCTTCACAATCTCAACACCTTCTTCGCTTCCCTCCCTAAGATCAACCCCATCTCCTTCACTTTGTGACCGAAACAAGTCTGGAACGGCCATTTCTTGGTTTAGGCCGGACTTGCACAGATTGATCTCTCGAATCTACAAGCACTCACCGCGCAGTGCATTTGTTGAAGGTTTAAATTCATTCCTTATCACACCCCAAATTACCAAATTCTGCAGGAGTAGTTTTCACCCATCAACAATGGGCAGCCTTGCGGTTATGATGAGAAATGATAATTTTTTCCCTTCGTACATATATGAAGATATATTCTTTGTCCGGTATCCGAATGACACGTTCGAGTAGTCTATTCCGTACAACTTTTTGAGATCTATCTAGTGATACTAATTTCGTACCTAAATCATTGTTAGATTAATTTCTATTACTTAAGTTTCGTCTCTAATGAATCGAGTCATTAGCGGCTTAGTCGTCTCTTGACTGGTCTAATAGTGTTGACGAGCTTGAGGGTTGTAGTTGCAGGAAATCCTACGCTACACCCCTCACTAGAATATACACAATTAAGTCATTTTAAGATGAATGATTATGATTCCAATTGATTGAATACTTGAATCTTTACAAAATGAAATAGAAATGAGTTATAGAATTACAATCACTCTAAAACTTTCTCTCTCCTAATGACTTGCTTAACAATTCAAAAGAACCCCCTCTCAACAGACTTACTCAACCCTTTATATAGGGTAGTATACTGATGGATGACTAAGTCATGTCCTTTATTTTCGGAATGGCTTGCGAAATATCGCAAGCGTACAAGTATACAATCTCGCGACACTCTTAAACTTCGCCATATTTTCATATCTTCCTCGTGTTCTGGCTGTCGTCATTCATTGCGTCATTTATTTTACTTCCCTGTGACTCCCTCGCAATGTCGTCATTTATTAATCTCGCGAAGTATTGATGTCGCGATATTCTGATCTTACAAGGATCCTTACATTCTCCCCACCTTATATCATTTTCGTCCTCGAAAATTGAGCCGCTCTCCTGGTCTTCAAAACTCCCCACCTTATAAAGAAAATCTATCTCTCGACTAAATGCAAGTACTTCTCATACTTACAAACGCACGAAACAAAACAACTCATTATAAAATGAGTTCGAAACAACAAGAAATGAAACACAACCCTACATGGCTTTCTACAACTAGAATCTATAATTTGAAGCTCTAAGTTCAATAAACTAATTTCTTTTTCATCATATGATTGTCTCTAAGCTCATTATGGTGAATTTGATTCTAACATATTGGTATGTCTAAGTTCTCCGAACTAATATTTATAGTCTAATATTTAATAATTTAATGATTTGGCGTAGTTCTAAATTTGATATATATTTATCCAAATAACTAATCCAAATTTGATTTCAAGTAAATCTATAATATTGATATTTTAACCTTGCTGTTAACATATATAAATTTCCAAATATTATTATCTACTTTGATGTTAACATAATTATCGAAATACTATCATCAGTCTTGTTACTATTCTCACTATCTTACCTATTATCGTTATTCGTTTATTGATGGTCCTGTTGGTACACTAAGTCTTAATTTTTCTAAGTATGACTGTAATTGATTACACCTAAACATAACGAGTCTGTATACCATATATATCTTATTAAATATTAGCGTTGGTAGTTTAATATTATTTCAAGTTGTGTCTGTATAAAATTATAATATATTCTAATAGTCTTTAGATTTTTCTATTAATGTAAGGTATCCTATTATTATATAAATTTATTTTCTTTCAAGTCTATTTGTGTACTAAGCATCCAAATAATATTATTATTTCTTCACGTGTATTCGTTTAACTTTAATGACTTACTAAATCAGTTATTAGACTTAATATAATTTAGGTATAAGATAAGATAATATTACTAAGAAATTTAGTCCCCTTCAATTTTATGCATTATATATCCGCACATTCTTAAATTTTAATCTAATAGGTCGTATATTATCTATCTTATTATTACCTAAAATGTAAAAGAATGTATCTCTAATTTTTATTTAATTTACAAAATCTGACCGTAGATAATTGTTAATAGTTTTGTGTAGCTACTTTATCCTAATTATTACTTTTATCGTTATATATTTACTAATAAGATTTTAGTTAGATAAAGTTCAATACAATACTGTTTGATAAGTGTTAATATTACTTTCATTATGATTATTAGTGATCCTATTATCGTTTATTATTATTAACACTAATGGTCGAACTATTATCTTAATTACTTTTACAATTTAACTTTATTTTTAATTTAATAGATTAATGGTTTTAATTAAGGGAAAGAGTAATCTATTAGTTTCTAAATAAAATTTGGGATCCATCAAATTACTAATAGAAGCAAGTCCGCATTTTATGAATGGTAATCCATGAATGTAAGTTGCCCTGTCTAAGCTGATCAGACCTGACAATGGTTTCCTACAAACAAAGACAACACAATCACACCAGAATTACAAACCTCACTATTCTCCAGTGCTAGATTATTTAAGTGTTAACTTATTAAAATTAACTAATCTCTAAACTTCTATCATAACTGGTGTAACCTACAATTTTTACTTCATAATTTATAAAAGAAAATACCTACACAAAACAAAGAACAAACAATCAACATGTTATACAAATCAATCAATCAAAGCAATTCAATTCCTCTTTTAGTTATTGATTGTTTTTAGTAATTAAGATTTATCTCACAACCCATTACCAATTCTAAATTAATCTAGTTCTCTAACTGGCACTGGCTATTCCTATTGTTTCCCATATAAGATCTAATAGTGAGCTCTGATACCAACTTTGTAGCGCCACCCAAGCTAGCAGCTGAGTAATCCAAGAGATTAACGAAATAAGGAGGCACTGAGAATCTAATTCATTTACTTAACCATTCAATTTAGAAATCTGCTACAAAAACTTAACCCAAAACTAGCCCCGCTCCGAAATATATATATACAAGGATTCCTCTCAATTGATACATATACAATAGTCATTTGGTTTACAAATAAAATACACAACATAATAAACATATCATAATATAACCAACTAACAAAGTCAACTTCTCGGAGCTTTCGCTGCGCAACTCTGATCTGTCTCTGAAACTGAAAGTGGGAAAGGGTGAGCACATCATCCCTAAAAGGGGTGCCCAGTGGAAATAACAACTAACTTTCAAGTAATCATTAATATGATTTAAAAACAATGCAGGTTTTATCGGAAGACGATAATACACGGAAAGACAGCAAAACATATTATAGAAACTTAACTTTTTCAAAGTAATTTAAAAGACAGTAAACATCCATAAAGAACAGTAAAAATTCATATATGAGATGTGTGTTGCCGCACATATGGAAGAGTAATATTGATGCCAATTCCACACCGAATAGGTAATACTGCGGTGTATCGCCCTAGCCATAGAAAAGGATATAAAGGAAGAATGATTTTGGCCATGTAATATTGCGGTGTATCGCCTAGCCATAGAATACCGGATATTGTGCCGGCACACATCTCATACCACACAAAGATACGCATGAATTTCACAAAAGATAGATTTGTAAAACAATAATGAATACAAGAAAGTTCGTTATCGATTCCCACCTCTTTTGATGACAAGCCTCGCATACCTTGATGTCCATAATCCACTGGTTCTTTCTTTAGATCGATGGTTGTTAATAAATATTAACTGTTAATCACACAAGCACTCTAAAGATTAGCCAAAAGGCTCACACAAGGCTCATAATACAATCTCATACAATTCTCTAGTTATAGGCTAAGTGAACTATCTAATGGTTCTAAGCCCATTTATGTTTCTACACCTTTTCATTATCTATCTGTAGCACATCTAAAGGTTTACTAATCCAATTAGATTGGTTCTATAGTCCATTAGATAAGTCTTACAAATATTTACAACCTTGTAGAAGGAACTAAAGGCTAAATTAGACCATAAAGGATCCAACACATCAAACTAAGACAACATGGCACCAAGTCCAAGCCCATTGGGCCTGATCCGGTGCAGCCCACTAAACCGACCCATTACACAAGGCCTGGTCCAACTGGTCAACTAACGGTCAACGTCTGGTCATCGATCGGACTAACGGTCAACGCTGGGTCAAAGTCATGGTCATAGTCAATTAGTCGGGTCGGGTTAACGAGTCAATCTTGAGTTAACTCGAGTCAATTAGACTAATTCGGATGAGTCAAGGTGGTTCAACTCGGTCGATAAACCGAGTCCACTAAGCACCAGAATCGGCCGGATAATCCGAGTGAACGAAAAAGGCTCAAGGCCAATGCCTTTGCACATGCCAAGCCTCAAAAGCATAACTAGGATGCAACACAAACACATGTCAAAACTAAAAATGCATGTCTAACTCTTTAACAAAGACACACAATTTAAACAACTCTAATTCTAATTCCAATACACCAGCAGACTATCTAACTTACATCATCAACATTTCTCTTCCTCAACAATCACAATCATTTGTAATATCATTCCAAACTCCACCAGATATCCAACACATCTTCTCAAGTATAACTGTCATTCGTATCTGTCCCATGTCTTCACAGTAACTCATATTTACTCTGCCCTTGCTTTCATCAACACTTAGTATCACCTACAACTACAGAACCACCACTATAGAACTCAGCTCCACTCTACAACTTCAACTACTTAAAACCGCTACCCATGTGACCCTGCCATATGGATATCTCCACCACCATTCTCAAAACTAAGAACTTAACCAAAGTTGCACCACCTACAAATCCATTACTCAAACGCACTAAGCTTCATTTGAAGTCACCATACCAGCAACATCACAAACACGTACATTACACCATATCTTGAAAACACCACCCCTAGACTGCAATCATAACAACTCCAACTCCAACACCTTCATCTGTATCACTTTTATCTTCATGTCTGCAACACCATTCTTCTCATCTTGTCTTAAACACATCTCAGGCTTCCTCCATGTATTACAACATCATCTTCTTTCACTTGCACTAGCTAACACATTCCTAATTCATACATCTAAAATTCAGTTCAGCTTCCACCAGCAATCATCAGTATCTCTTCATCTTCAATTTTCAACGAACTCAAACAAACAACACCATCAGTTCATTCTATCTTGACCTAAACTACAATCCCAGTCATACTTCATATCTCTCAACTCAAGTTCTGTATTACCATCTTCCCAATACTTGAAATTCCATTCACAGTCACCACCACCTTCACCAGAACCATCTCCTCTGTCATTAACCAACCAACACCCTAAATTACAGAATTTAAATCATACAACCTATTCACGTGAATCCAATTCAATCATCACCTCCAATTATCACCTCCACCTGTTTAACACAACTATCCTGCCATGTCTGCCGCATCAAGAACCCATCGGTATCAACACCATCTCCAAAGTCATGTGCTTTTCTAAACCACTAACATCAATCCCAATTCACTAATTCATCTTCCTCTCAATACCATTCAGTTAGTTCCCAATACAAATTCAAACTCAAACCCCAGATTCCATTTCTTCTTTGCAAAACCTTAAAATCAACACCCAACTTCAACCACCTCTAAACAATTCATCTTCTCCATCTGCTGATTTCGATCCAAACACCCTAATTCACAAGGACCCTAACTTCTAGTTGATTAAGGAAATAACAAAAACCCTAATTTCCTATGAACTCAAAATTAAACTTCATACAACAAATCTATACTTCAATTAACAACAAACCCACTCTATAATCGATCACAACGAATAATTTCATAAAGAAATTTCAATCAAAAACGAAACCCTAACTCTGCTTACCAGAATTCTCCTTTTCCAAAACTCAATCGACAACAGCAGCAGCATCACCTTATTCCTCTTATCAACATGCTACTAAGCTTATTAAGAATCGCTCATACTAAATCAAACTCAAACCTTCGGAATCGAGACCAACAGAGAGAAGAAGAGAAAGAACAGAAAAGAAGAAGAAAGAAGAAGGAAAAATAAGAAATGAATTTCTTCTCAACGGTTGAGAGATAAGGCCGATCAAAAATGATAAAGGCACCCAGAAATTTGATAAGGGCAGCCTTGCGGTTATGATGAGAAATGATAATTTTTTTCCTTCGTACATATCTCAAGATATCTTCTTTGTCCGTATCCGAATGACACGTTCGAGTAGTCTATTCCGTACAACTTTTCGAGATCTATCTAGTGATACTAATTTCGTACCTAAATCGTTGTTAGATTAATTTCTATTACTTAAGGTTCGTCTCTAATGAATCGGGTCATTAGCGGCTTAGTCGTCTCTTGACGGGTCTAATAGCGTTGACGAGCTTGAGGGTCCTTACACTTCAAAACCTCTCGAACAAGCTTTTGTGCCCCACGTGTTCACCCCAAATTGTAAGCGCTTGAAGAATTTGTTTTAGCCACTGCATTGCTTTACGATTACGACTTACATTCTACCCTACCTTTAGGTCGAAAAACCCGCAGCGTACGGCGAGGAAGCAACGATAATCTCACCCAATGCCAGATGGAACCAGTTTTACGCGCAACTTTCGGAGAGCTGCCTTAAGGGTATGGGAAAATGCCAGCCTATAGCCTCTCGGAATACTCTTAACGAGTGCATATTGGAGCTCGAAAATTGCATCTCTGTTGCTTCATTCGGTTCAACACCAAAGCGATCGAAACCGCTTGCAAACTCGGCCTAGCTACCCCTATGATAGTTTCAACTATATCCCCAAAAGCATCAAACGCCGTCCTCATATCATCTCCTTCATGTTTGCATGCCCTGCTCCAGGCTTGGATGCTCATACATTCAAAGCACATCCGCTGCTTTAAAGACCTTAAAGTCTCCTCTAAACCAATAAAAATATCCAAGTCTCGACTTATGGCATGTTGAAGTGCAGTCTTTCTTTTTATGTTGCAGAAGTGTAGTCTCTTCAGATGGGGTATCAAACATGCAAACCCCTTACTCCCAATCCCCCCATCTGGGCACCCATGAAAATCCTTAAAGGGACATAACATAACACCTTTACTGCGGCGATCATTGGGGCATATAAACAAACAGGAGAAGCGCTTGTAGCTCAAGCACCTACTAAAATCCGAAATCGCCTTTGAAGCCCCCAGATTACAAGTAATACTCGTGGAGTATGAAGAAAATCAGTCGAAAGGAAGTGAAAACAAATAGACAGGCTTTAAAAACAAAAAAAATGCCTAAAAAGAAACCATAACATCGAATTCTCAAGAAGACAATGACGTGGGAAAAACAAAAGGAAATCAAAAGCAGGCTTTAAAAACCCTCCACTCCACTCTAACCCATCGAGGTAATGGTGATGGTGGTGGGAGTAGCGGTTGTAGCGGTTTACGGGCGGTGGTTTAGTGGGTGGTTTAGGTTTGGAAGGTGGTTTTTTTTCTGGCCCTCTTGCTTGATAATTACACACATTAATAATCTGTATCCTCTTAAAATTCTTTATATTTACTATATCAGAGTATATATAGCGAATCTGAGATTGAAGCAATGAGAGGTATAGATTACACCTCCTAGGTTCACGGCATCTTCATTTTTGGATTCATATCATATGATTTGATTTTTAAATTTTAACTTTTTAAAGTTTTTTTTTTAAATTTAATTTTTTGTTTATTTTTTTTTCTTTTTGTTCCCTTTTTTCTTCTCTCATTATAAGGAAATAACATAACAAAATATTTTCCACAAACCCAAATCCTATTTTCTTGTGTTCAATTTATTGACTATGTTTAAATCGAAAAAATCAGATTTTTAGGACAATTACGGAGCGAAGTTTGGCTGATAATAAAAACAAATTATTAGCCGAACTTCTCATTTTTCTTCATTCAGAAAGCTCTGGTGAATAGTTCGGCTGATAATTAAACACAAAATTATTAGCCGAACTTAACTTTATGAAGAACAATATTAAATTCGGATGTTTTATTTTTTGCTTGAATCTGCCAAACCTAAATATGTTTTCATAAAGCCAAAATTCGACTGATAACTACCTCTGAGTATTCTTCATATATAAAGAACACCTCAAAACATACGTAGGTTCGGATGATAAATTTTCAGCCGAACTTAGGTTTATAAAAAAAAAAGATAAAAAAATAGTAAATTAAAAAAGAAAATTTTATTGATTTTCGAAAAAAAATTAAAATAAAAATTTAAGAAAATAAAAATTTAATTTAAAAAATATAAATTATAAGAACATTATTATCATTATTAAAAATGGTTGGATAAGCGGCCCATAAAAATACTATCAATGACCTCATTTTTGTCGTATTATGTATGCCCCAAAAATTATTGAGTATGCCCCAAATGATGGTTCTTTTTTTCCCTCGGTAATAATAGAAATGGAGTAAGTAACAAAGGTCTGTTTATTGTTTTATTTTTGGATAGTATTACACACCAACTATTTCGAGCAAATCTCTAGAATTATAGGGGCAGAATATCTCAGCAACCTTCACTTGCGAATTATTAACGACGCAACATAATAATGTCGCAGAAGAAATATTAGAAACGACGCAACAAATGACATTAGCTTAAATATGAGAAAGGTGTGACGATTCTGCGAAGAGTCAAGAAGACTTGCGAAGACTAACATTTGTAGACCTGCGAAATGTCGCAAGGTAAATCCGAAATTAAGGGAAATATTAGTTGTACATGAGCTGTCATCCACTATATAATATCCTATATAAAGAGAAAGGCAGGAGAGAGAAGAGGGGGGAGACACATTTTGTAAAAGAGGGAGAATTTTAGGAATAGAGATATATTTTTTAGAGGGAGACTTTACTTTCTTTATCATCTTCTTCCACTAAAATTAGATCTAGAGCTCTACAAAGTATCCATTAATGGAGATTGTAAATGTAATACTAATGTAACCTCAACAATCATAGTGAAGAACCATGGATGTAGATCACATTGATCGAACCATGTACAAAATCCTTGTGTCAATTTATATTTCTAGTACTTATATTTGAAATTTAGGTGATTAATAAGATTTAGATCTACAAAATATTATAGGGGGTGGGATTTCCTGCCACTACATTTGGCGCTAGAAACAGGGAGAGAGTAATGGATTTTGTCCTTCCTGTAACTTGTTGGATCAAGAAATTTCCCTGAAAATTAGTTACCGTTCATACTTTTTATTTAGATCTATAAAGTTTAGGTTCAAAAATGGAAATTTTATGGAAGAAATCACATTTTCAGGGAGCAGACATCATCAATAATTCAAAGACATGAAAAGAGTGAGAGAAAAGATTAGTTGTTGTGGTGAAATTTAAGGAAAAAATGGAAGTTTTAGTTGAAGATTTCCATGTTCAGGAGAAAACAAGAGGCAATTTGTGAAGAAACAAAGGAAGGACGAAGAAGAGAGAAGAGGCAGACGCTGCAATTTCTGTCACGAACAGAAATTCGCAAAGATGGTTCAAGGCTGAATGAACAACAAAGAGGTCGCAAGTTCGAATTCGCCTGCGAACATAGTTTTCTTATTTTTTACAAAGAGGATTAAATAAGAATAAGTTCTGCGAAGCTTACCAAACCAACACAAATAGTTGTTCGCACAGATGGTCACCAAATAAAAGAAGAAGCTTGAGAATAATACTTCCGAAGCACATACATTCAAGCCAATATGAGGTAAAAGAGAAGGATTAATATGCAAAGGGTTAGACAAACCTTGCACAATCTCTTGTATTTCGGGATCCTCATCATCCTTAGATAATTCTTGTGAATTACTTACCTCTTGTACATCGTGGTCCTCTATAAAATATTACAACCATTCTTCGTCAATTTCTACCTTATCCAAAGTCTTGGCATCATTAAAATTATCGCAAGTTCAATTAGGTCTTCCACGAATTCATCCAACTTGGTTCCATTCCCAATCATCATCTCTTCAAATACTTTTTCATCACCCTCGTTATCAAATATAGCCGCAAATAAATCTTTTAGACTAATAGGTTCATCATGCTAAGGTTTCACCTTTTGAATAGGCGAGCGATCGTTATTATGATCCGGATTTGGTATAACTCCATTATTGTCACAAGAACTTTCGAAAGGTTCAAAATTGTCATTGTATCCAAAATATTATCGATCCCGCTCCTTTTTAAGGTTCTTTTAGCTTAAATAACCTCTTCATCGGATGCTAGGACCTCGTCGATCAATTGATAGAATTTTCTCTCAAGTTCATCCAAACTAGGTCGCATTTCATCATTAGTTATGGTAGAGTTTCTAACCCAACCTCTTCTTATTGAACGGGCAAGTGATCATAAGCACGGTCTAGAGTATATTTAGGTACACTTTGAATACCAATATTCCGTGGAGCACGTATCGCGGTTTCAGTGGTCACACACAAGATAACTGTATAGCCCTCGCTGTACAGAGAAACCTGAGTAGCAAGAGATACCTTCGCAGATCTACTTTATCTTGTTCCAATAAGGGATACCTCGACGGTCAAGATGGAAAAAGTAAAGCCTAGTCTAGAGGGAGGCGGTTGGCGAAGGGACGAGAGGTAGATGACATATCTAATCAACATTAAATGCAAAAATATCTTATCTACACGCATAACCAAAGCACGTGGAGAGAGATGATGTGGCGAGAACACGAATGGCGAAGGATAGCGGTGAATGAAGGTATAATCAGTACTAAAATTTGGGAAGTTCCCGAAGGAACGTGGGTCGGATGAGGTGGTCGATAAGTGCCAAATAGTGCATATTTATACACCTTTTTATTGGCATTTTACTCATCTTTTGCGCTTTAGAAATCGAGATATTATCCAGCATTCTGTGTTTTCTTTGTTTTCAAGAATAAATATTTGTATTAATTAATTTTGTATTTTTAGGTAATAAATAAAGCTCGGAGAATCCGAGAGCCAAGAGCGAAGAATTGGAGACGAGCATCTATGATGCAGATAGCCAAAGCCCACGCGCGAATCGATTTGCAACCCAACAAGGAAGACATGGGCTAGAGCTACCCATGACCCTGGATCCGAACCCGCTCATCCCGAGCCGTTAAGATCTTCACTCGCCACATCCTACGCTCGCTCCGACTTCCTCATCATCTCTTGATGTCTCCGCTCAACACCAAAACAACTCAACTCTCCTCGAGCCGTTCGGATCTTCTCCACTAAATCCAACGCTCGCTTCAAAGATTTCCATCATCCGTCGCTACACTCGCTTCACAAAGAAAAACTACCCATAACCCTATACCCTATTCGATCACTTCATTTCTCTTCTCCATCTTCTCTTTCTTCTCTGCAAATCCCTTACCCTCACCTTCTCCTCCCTTACCCGATTCGAGAGACCATCATCACCACCTCCATCACCTCCGACACTAGCCGCACCACCACTCCATCTCTGTCGGCCCGGCAATATGACTTCTCTATCGGCCCGCACCACCTCTCTAGGTCTAGGTTTTCTCTCTTAGCTTCTCCAACCCTAGAAGATAACTTAGAGAAAACTAGAACTAGGGTTTTTCCACAACAACCAAAGCGAGCCGCACAAGCAAAGAGGGGATGATTCGAGAGTATGGGTGAGAGATTTTCAATTAATTTCAATTTTTAAAGAACTAGGGTTTTGGGGTATGTTTGCATGTATAAATAGAAGAACTGTGGGTGTGTAGAAACTCATGCCCGGATTAGCTTTGAGCAAAGCAATTAGATTTAATTTGTTGTTTTAATGTTCTAAATTAGTGTGCTAGGGTTTCACTGAAACCCTAACTCAATGTTGTGTTTAAACTCTGTTGGATTGTTCTTGGGTGCTTAATTTTATTATATATCTTCAATTTTAACACCTCAACCCTTTTCTCTCACAATGCATGCCAAGTATGCATTGTAGTTAGGTTTATAATCGAGTTGAGTGTGTTTCGGCTCTTGCTTCGATTATTAATACGATTCTCTTGACTAGTTGTGCTTCATTAGACAAATAGTACTCTAGGTTAGTAACTCAGCTGTTAATTGAAGAATCACTAGGAGAAACTCTTAGATAGGTGGTAGAATTGACAAACTACACTTGTCTGCCATAGGAACAAGAACTTCAACTCAGTTGAACTCACAATAGGAGTTAGTGGTGGATTTGCAGACCTAGTAACCCCTCTATCACTGTCTTATACCTTAGTTTAGAGTCACTTCAACTCAACCTCGGTCGTTTGACAACCTTAAATACTGTGTTACATTTCTTAGAAATTCAAAGTAGGGTAAACCTTGATCACATAAGCACCACAAGTCTCGTGGTTCGACCCGTACTTGCCACGTCTCCGATAGACGCCGTGCACTTGCGGTTATAACAAGTAGGCCATAATATAAACCCTTTTCCAGGCCTACCAAGTTTTTGGCGCCGTTGCCGGGGACTTGGCGTGTGCCCTGTGATTGCTGGCCTATCTATACTGAGTTCATTTCACCTTGTACATAATTCCTTTTTATTATTGCTTGTAACCCTGTTTTAGTGTAACTCAGCATAAGCATCTGTAACTTAGCTGCATTTTCATAGCCCATATTTTTGTAGCTTTAACAAGCTATAACATCTTGCATCTTAGTGTCACTAGTAACTGTTAGTCCCAGTCAGTCCAATTAACCATGACAGCTATCACTTTTCCCTGTGTCAAGTGTTAAGTGTTAATATTCTTTTTCCTTGCTTTGCTCGCACATTTATGAGGATTGAAATTCCTAATTGAGCCAGCGAGGTGCATGCTACGCTCTGCTGCGAAGCAAGGAAAAGCGATAAAGGAATTGACACGGTGGAGCGTTGAGCCACCCCAAGGAAGAGAAGGAGGAGGCGCAGAACTACACAGCCATTGTGGCTAAAGCCGGTTGGTCGTTCTAAAATTTGGTTATACTCTATACCCGCATGAATCTGTCATCACAATGATTTTGTGTATTGATGAAAAATGGATGAAAATCTGCATGTGACCTATACTTGCTTGATAACGTAGTTACCTTGCTAGGTGATCACCCCGAGTTGCATATTGCATGATAACCTCGATAGCCCAAAAATTGATTGTTGCTTCTGCCTTGAATGTGCCCTTTTATGCTTCCCGAGCTTGTGCTCATTAACCATTGCGAAACCCATCAACCCCGAGCACAACTCCAGCCCCTGCAGTTGTGAGTTGAAGCTACATTTGCATAACATCTTTGGTGCATAAACCTAGTGACAGACCATGACAATTGACCCTGTCACCCACTTGAATAACCTGTGAGAACTAGAGCATCTCTGCCTGTGCACCTGTAGAGCCATCTGCACCTTTGTGTGAGCTCTTGAGCCAATTATTTGCCAAACCCCTTGGACTCTCCTGTGCTCTGTACTTCTGCCCTGGTGCCTTTGCATAAAAATTCTTGCTGAGTGATGCTCATAATATGAAAAGCATGCTTTAGTGTGTTCTGTGCATTGACAATTGGTGAACTAGCCATCTTTTCACTTTATTAAATATGTTATGCAAATCTGTTGTGAGACCTTTGCATACCTTGCCTTGCCTTGGTGAAGTGCACCACTGTTGACCCCGCCACAAGAAGTCTGTGTGTTTGAGTGATCTTTTGCATCTGTGGTTTGTGAGTGCATTCATTGCTTTAACAAAGACCAACTCCAGCCCTCGCTGCCGTGTAGAGCTTGAGTGCAACCTGGTTAGCCTAGGTTAGTCAGCCTAAGCATAACCACGAGCATAACCTTGCTATCCGCATCTTTAATCTGTGCTTACATCATGCACTAGCCACCTTGCTAAGAAATCACAACGGGGATACTTTGAAGCTTTGTACTTGTGCTCAACCTCACATATACCCGTGCTCGCCTCAAACCCTGCGCACTGTGAGACCGAGCTTATTGAGCAATCGCCCGAAATCCCTGTGCATACATCTCTCGAGAATCGAGGTCAACTAACCCGATTGACATAACTCTGTGTTAGCATCATTGGCTATAATCTGTAGTATAATCTGGGCTAATTGACTGTCTTGTGTCAATTCTTATGTGAGTATGTGATTGCTCGGTCTTTGTCTTTGTGACCAGTGTCTTTGTCAATCTATCTGTCTTTGTCTTGTGTTTAATTTTGAGAAATTAGTTGTCTTTTCTTTTGTGAGTTGTTGCTTTCTTGTGCTGTGCACAACCTGTGCACTCAAGACTGTGCTGTGCAACCACTGCATTTGCACACAACCACTGAGCCCTGCCATTTAGACTACACTTTCAACTAAACCCTCTTACCCAACCTAAGCTGATCTGCTGGTTGTTTAATCAAGAATCGGGTCGCTTTTAAATTGAACCCTTACCACTTGAAGCCCACATAATCGGGCCGCCCAACAAGCGGGCTCTGGCATAACTTGAGTGTGCATTTGCACAAGACCGTGGTCTGTAACCAAACCAAAAGCCCACACAACCCTTCGACCACATAACTTTGGCCTTCATAGTCGGGTTTGTGCAAAACCGAAGCCCATATAAACCAAACAGCCACATAAACCAAACAAAACCCACCAAAACCAAATCAAGCCCATGCCCACTTGGCTTTTGCATAACTTCAGGCTGTACATTTCAAACAAACCAAAGCCCATTTTTATGTTATATTTGTAAGAATGTTAATGTTTCTGTACATTATCTTTTGGGTTGACCCGCAACTCTTTAGATTGTTAGTGTATGGTGAATTTTTGTATATAATCCCGTAGGACTTTTTAATTTTTCTTTCTTGATTCGGTTGAGTCTTCTTGCGCATATATGATGCTAATCCGATATGATATGTTGGATTCTAGCCTTAACGAATGAAGCTCAACCTTGCTCCTGCCGACATCCGGTAATCTCTTCCCTTTTCTCTTATCAGCATAGTTCTCGTGGTATGTGACTGTTTAAATTTGTATTATATGTTGACACATTGAGGACAATGTTTGATTTAGGTTTGGGGGTGGATTTGCATTTAGAGTTTTTAGTCTTTTAGTTTATCTTGTATTTTAAAAAAAAAAAAAAAAAAAAAAAAAAAAAAAAATCTTTTTGTAAAAACCTCCAACTTTTAGAGATTTTAGAGTAACAAGCATGCTTATAGCTATGTTTACATAGAGAATTTTTCCGACCGAAATAACGAAGTTAGAAGTACTTAGGAGAACACAATCGGGTTTCTTAGTTGATTAGAGCGTTAAAGTTGGATTTAACCATGTCGGAGAGCAAATTAGGTCTTTGTTTAGATATTCGGTAGTAGAATTGTGATCACCCATAGTGGAGACTACCCATTTTACATCAAGTGAGGCACCAACCTTCAATTTTTTGCAACTTTCTAGAAAAGTTGTTAGAGTGTGTGTCACCGCACGTCAATTAGGGTAGGAATGGTGAGCTACCCAACTTCGCACCATTTTCAAAGACTACTTTTGATCTCTTGAGTGCTAGTTTTTGTCAATCATGAGGGTGACGTCTAAAGATGAAAACTCCTTCTAAATATCGATTTGCGGTAAGCATCACTCTCTCTCTCAATCAACAGACCCATAGAAACACATCATCACAAAGAAACGGAGCATCATCAATGAATATTGAAAGAAAAGTTGAGATAGTCCAAGGTTACAAGCAACAAAGAAAAGAAAAGAAAATAGGATGAGAATTAATGAAGTTTGTGAAAAATTGAGTTTTATTGTCATGTAAAAAAAAAAAAAAAAAAAAAAAAAGAAGTGTCAAGTTTTTGTAAAGTTCAGAAGTTCGTCATCAACGAGTTGAAGACCGAAGACCAGAAGATTGAAGACGTTTCTATGGTTCTTATGAGAGAGTGATATTAATTGCCGATCGGGTGAGAAGGTAAGTGAGTACTCCTATCCTTGCTAATGGTTGATTTTCCTTTCTTAGAGATCATCGAGAAAAAGATTCTTTTTGTCCACACTTACGTGGAGTCTCGATTTTATTTCGGAAGGTTATCCTTCTTACCTACAACGTGTGCGGGATTTCTCTCTTTATTCCCGCTGCACACATGAGAGACTAAAAAGCGATCTTTTTGAGTGCAATTATCATAAAACCCTAATGGTGAGGCAGAAGTCGAGGCTTATGATCACAATCGAATCCGAATTCTTTCATATGGTATGGTTACTTCTCGCTCAAAGACTTAAGGATGAGAATGCGTTCTTCGATAGTTCTAACTTCATTTACTAGCATGCGAAACTCTATGTCCTCATAGCTTCTTGGAGGCTTGAGACTCTTTTACACTCGAAGTTGGAGAAGGTTTTGTGGGTACACCTCGGTAAACCCTCACGAGACTACAACTCGTCCACTAGGGACACCTAGGGGTTTAAAGGCTTAGTGCATACGCTAAATGCATTCGAGAGACTGCGACAGGGGTATAGTTAGGATTTCTTATTTTCTGTTTCACTTGAGGACAAGTAAAATTCAGGTTTATGGGTATTTGATGAATGCCAAATAGTGCATATTTATACACCTTTTTATTGGCATTTTACTCATCTTTTGCGCTTAGAAATCAGATATTATCCAGCATTCGTGTTTTCTTTGTTTTCAAGAATAAATATTTGTATTAATTAATTTTGTGTTTTTAGGTAATAAATAACGCTCGGAGAATCTGAGGAGACAAGAGCAGAAGAATTGGAGACGAGCATCTATGGAGCAGATAGCCAAAGCCCACGCGCGAATCAGTTGCAACCCAACAAGGAAGACATGGGCTAGAGCTACCCACGACCCGGATCCGAACCCGCTCATCCCGAGCCGTTAAGATCTTCACTCGCCACATCCTACGCTCGCTCCGACTTCCTCATCATCTCTTGATGTCTCCGCTCAACACCAAAACAACTCAACTCTCCCGAGCCGTTCGAGATCTTCTCCAAAGCCTAAATCCAACGCTCGCTACAACATTTCCATCATCCGTCGCTACACCCGCTTCACAAAGAAACTACCCATAACCCTATACCCTATTCGATCACTTCATTTCTCTTCTCCATCTTCTCTTTCTTCTCTCGCAAATCCCTTACCCTCACCTTTCTCATCCCTTACCCGATTGGAGACCATCATCACCACCTCCATCACCTCCCCGACACTAGCCGCACCACCACTCCATCTCTCGTCGCCCGCAATGCCTTCTCTATCAGTTCCGCACCACCTCTCTAGGTCTAGGTTTTCTCTCTCTTAGCTTCTCCAACCCTAGAATCTAACTTAGAGAAAACTAGAACTAGGTTCTTTCCACAACAACCAAAGCAGAGCCGCACAAGCAAAGAGGGGATGATTCAGAGAGTATGGGTGAGAGATTTTCAATTAATTTCAATTTTTAAAGAACTAGGGTTTTGGGGTATGTTTGCATGTATAAATAGAAGAACTGTGGGTGTGTAGAAACTCATGCCTGGATTAGCCAGAGCAGCAATTAGATTTAATTTGTTGTTTTAATGTTCTAAATTAGTGTGCTAGGGTTTCACTGAAACCCTAACTCAATGTTGTGTTTAAACTCTGTTGGATTGTTCTTGGGTGCTTAATTTTATTAGATAGCTTCAATTTTAACACCTCAACCCTTTTCTCTCACAATGCATGCCAAGTATGCATTGTAGTTAGGTTTATAACTGAGTTGAGTGTGTTTCAGCTCTTGCTTCGATTATTAATACTGATTCTCTTGACTAGTTGTGCTTCATTAGACAACTAGTACTCTAGGTTAGTAACTCAGCTGTTAATTGAAGAATCACTAGGAGAAACTCTTAGATAGGTGGTAGAATTGACAAACTACACTTGTCTGCCATAGGAACAAGAACTTCAACTCAGTTGAACTCACAATAGGAGTTAGTGGTGGATTTGCAGACCTAGTAACCCCTCTATCACTGTCTTATACCTTAGTTTAGAGTCACTTCAACTCAACCTCAGTCGTTTCGACAACCTTAAATCTGTGTTACATTTCTTAGAAATTCAAGTAGGGTAAACCTTGATCACATAAGCACCATAAGTCTCGTGGTTCGACCCGCACTTGCCACGTCTCCGATAGACGCCGTGCACTTGCGGTTATAACAAGTAGGTCATAATATAAACCCTTTTCCAGGCCTACCACGAAACAAAGTAAAATATAATGCATAGACATAAATAAACATGATTGACGATTCCTAGTATTATTTTATTTGTCGGAGCCCCCTTCTCATCGAACTCAACTAATCGATATCCTCAATAGAAGTCTCCCTGTATTCCTCTTTGATAGCACATTTCCCCATCACATCGATAATCCTTTCATTTCAACCATCCGCTT
Organism: Papaver armeniacum; assembly: GCA_023531295.1. NCBI lineage: Eukaryota > Viridiplantae > Streptophyta > Magnoliopsida > Ranunculales > Papaveraceae > Papaver > Papaver armeniacum. The sequence goes on from JAJJWW010012682.1 coordinate 29,062, forward strand.
TCCGGGTCTTGTGAAGTTGTGGATCCTCCAAATAGGTGGAGAATAGTACTTTCTAGCCTCCAATAGTATTTTTTGGTATTTAACGGAAGATTCAAACTCTCCATCCCGCCATGATGTTCCTGCAATTTGTATAACAGTCATTAGAATTAAATGTTTAAAATCTGTACGCATTACGTTTTATAGGGGTAGTATATATGCGAACCTCTGCCATTAAATCCTCCACATATAATTGTGCCCAAATAGTTTCTCTTGACGAATGCTTTGGTAACTTCAAAAGCATTGTCCCTATTAGCTCCATATGTTCCTATCTCGCATCCGGGAATACCATCGGCGATGGAGGACTTCGTAAAGAACCTTGAACACATGTTGAACTCATTTCTCCTGTTTAAAATTAATAGGTTGTAAGTAGCAGACCTTACCATTTAAGCTTATATCTTTCATTTTTTACGTTGAATATGTACTAATTTTTCCCATTTTTTTTTTTTCAAAAACGGTTTTGTGAACTCAGTTGCAAAATAGTACCAGTCTTTTGGGGCAATCACTTATACTTGTTTCACCCGCAATAAGTAATTGATAGGTGTCTAAACCACCTAATTTTATATCTAGTATTTATGCTTTCTTTGCTACTTTTCTTGTAAATTATGTATCTTATGTTCGCTTTTGAGTTTATTAGGTACAATGGAGTCATTATGATCAAAAGAATGAGAAATCATTCATTTGGAGCAAAAAGCGCAAAAAGGTTGATTCACAGGCGAGCGATACTTGGTGCCATCTAAGTGAAGAATCAATTGTCGGGTTCCCAAACTGACGGTTGGTTGTGCAGAGAATTAGGCTGTTGATTATCTGGAACCGACATGCCAAATGAAATATGGGCATCCCTTATCCGATGAGTGGGTGTCTGGAGTAGTTTCATTTCCTACACAAAACCTAGAATTCAGAGAAGATATTATTTCTTTCATCATTAGCTGTTATCTCTCCTTCTCCGCCTGAGACTTTGATGACGGCACCATGACTGATCAGAGACAGGAAGGGAGGAATTGTTCCTGTGAGCTGTTGAAGACAGAAATCAAACAAGGAGGAAAGATGGGTTACAGATGATGAGTGCCAAATATTGCATATTTATACATCTATTTATTGGCATTTAACTCATCTTTTGTGCTCAGAAATCGGATATTATCCCAGATTCTGTGTTTTCTTTGTTTTCAAGAATAAATATTTGTACTAATTAATTTTGTGTTTTTAGGTAGTAAATAAAGCTCGGAGAAATGGAGGAGCCAAGAGAGCGAAGAATGGGAGACAAGCATCTATGGAGCAGAAAGCCAAAGCCCGCGCGCGAATCAGTTGCAACCCAACAAGTAGCAACTCATTTACAAGACTTAGGCTCGAGCTACCCACGACCCGGATCCGAGCCCGCACCATTTGAGCCGTTGAGATCTCGTCCAGCCTACATCCTACGGTCGCTCCTTCTTGCTCATCGTTCCTTGATGCATCCGCTCCACACCAAATCGCCCGAGTCACCTTCACTGTTCGGATCTTCTCCAGCCACATCCAACGGTCGCTTCGCCGTCCTCATCATCACTCGCTACACCCGCTTCACAACCAATCCACCTAACCCTATACCCATCGACCTAACCCCATTTCTGTTTTCATCTTCTCTTTCTTCTCCATACTCCATCAGAGAAAACCCAGAAACCCATCCTTCTTCCTCTCCTCCCATATCGACTGCAGAGCTCCACCTTACCCCCATCTCCTGCCACAGCCACCAACAACCACTGCAGAACCACATTTTCTACCACCCTAGTTCGACCTCTCTCTCTCTCAGCTTCTCTCTTCCTAGAAGCTCAGTTGGAGATAGATGGAGCTAGGGTTTTCTCCTGATCGATGCATGGAGTGCCGAGGCGAATTGGCAGAAGAGAAAGTATGGGTATGTCCTTAATTGTTGTTCAGAGAGTATGGTGAGAGTGTATTTCTTGTAATTTCGAATTTGATGAAGATTAGGGTTTTCTTTGCTTGTATAAATAGAAGTGAATTGTGGTTGTGAGAGGTATGCTGGACTAGCAGAGCACCAATTTAGGTTTAATTTGTAGTTTAATTGTGTTTTTGATGTTTTAATTTAGTATGCTAGGGTTTCATTGAAACCCTAATTCCATGTTGTGTTAAACTCTGTTGAACTATTCTTGAGTGCTAAATTATATCAGAAAACTTCAATTTTAACACCTCAATGCTTTTCTCTCACAATGCATGCCAAGTATACATTGTAGTTAGGTTGTATCTGTGTTGAATGTGTTTCAGCTCTTACTTCAATTACTATTGCTAATTCTTTTGACTAGTTGTGCTTAATTAGACAACTAGTGCTCTAGGTTAGTGCCTTAGCTGAATATTGAAGTGTCACTAGGTGAAACTCCTTAGATAAGTGGTAGAATTGACAAACTTCACTTATCTGGCATAGGAACAAGAACTTCAACTTAGTTGAACACACAATAGGAGTTAGTGGTGGATTTGAAGACTCTAGCATCCCCATTGTCACTAGTTACATTTTTTTTATCATTCCTTAGTTCATTGTCACTACAACTTAGCCGTATCGCACAAAAACCCCGTTGTCACATTACCACCTGAAATTCAGTTAAGTAAGCCCTTTAGATCAACTCTCAGCACCACAAGTCTCTGTGGGATCGACCTGTACTTGCCACGTCTCCGATAGACGCCGTGCACTTGCGGTATAAACATGTAGGTCATAAAATAAACATCTTTCCAGGCCTACCAAGTTTTTGGCGCCGTTGCCGGGGACTTGGCGCGTGCCCTGTTGTTCATTGGCATGACTTCATTGAGTTTCATTTTACCCTGTACATATTTGCTTTGCATTATTGTTTTTAGTCAGTAACTTTCCCTTCACTGCTTTTTTCTTAGTCTTTCATTGCTGTTTTATTTGTATTTCAACTACCTGTACATATTAGTCAGAACTTTCATATCCCCGCATCATTACCTCATTTCGGTGCATTTAGTCCATTGCATTTTAATCGATAACTTAGCAAGCTTTGTACATCGCATAATAATCTGCATTGTTAATTCTAGCCCTGCATCTATAACTTAGCTTAAATTCTTTCTTCCTTTTACATTCTGCATCTTCTATTACATCTTGCTCATTGCATCTTAGTTCATTATTTCCTTTGATAGTGTAACATACCATTCATTGCACTAGCACTTGCACTTGCATCTTTAGCCGCATCTTGAGTTTTGCCAACAACTCACTTCATCAATAGCTGAATCTTGCAGTGTGCTATACCTTCTTTGCTTTAAGTTGCACATTTTGGGAACTAAACTTTCTCTTGAACTAGAGGTACATGTCTTTGTTGTCTTTGCGAGCGGTTGAGCCAACCCAAGGAAACCAAGGAAAGCCCGAACTTGAGGTGCCTGTGAGCTGTTGAGCAAGCCCAATGAGGAGAAGAGAAAGGCGCATAACTTGAGGACTCAGGTGAGTGAACCCTTGATAGCTGAGTAAGCTCTTTATGCCCCATAACAAGCATATTGCCCTGTCACATAGGTGAATGAGCTGTGATTTTGAAATTGGCCAAACTTGTAATCGACTGTGCAACCCTCCAAATTTCTAAGTTTGTGAGGTCGTGTTGCAACTTGGTTAACCAAGTTTGCTTTGCAATACCCTCTTGAAATCTACTTGGATTGGTTGAGGTCAATCGATCCAGTTGACTCTGTCAACTTTGAACATAACCTTTGAAAACCAAGTGTGTCAACTAAGTTTGTGAGCCTTTCGCCACCTTGCTAGCCCCGAAGCCGCAAGTTTTTGGTCAGTAGTTGCTAGTGAAAAGCCATCCCCGTGATCTACCCATAGCTTCAACTGCCGCCCGCAACCCATGTGTTCAGCTCCAGCCCCTGAAGTTGTGAGCTTGAGCAGCAACCCAGATAACCCTGATACTTGCAAACCCTAGTTGACATCAAATGAACCAGTTGACAATCTGCAAGAACTAGTTGAAATTGCTCACCTGTTGCATCTCTGAACTGGTATCACTTGTATGTGTGTGATTTTGTGGCATTTGAATGAGGGTTGAGTGACTTGAGCAAGCACACTCATCTCGCCTGTAGAGCCTAAGCCGCAACTTGGTCTACTTGAGCATAACCCCGAGCAAAACCAATTGACCTCTGTTAACATTATCTCGTGCATCTGTGCATATCAAGGGTAGTGAATCGATGCATCCGAGTAGCATATCGAGTTGTATATCCATCTCGTGCATCCGTCTCCGCATCTTTGCACATGATTTGTGAATTTAAGTAGCATACTTCCTTGTTGAGTCCGTCATCCTTCAGTTCAAGTTGCTATCTCATATCTTATGCTTGCATAACCACCCGTGTTGTATACCCACAGTGTCTTGTGAGAGGCTTGAAATTGTATATATGAGTAATTGCCGATCTGTTGCCTCGACCGAACATGCTCAAAACCATGCATATACGTGTATAACCGCTGATTTTGAAGTCAATCAACCAGTTGACACCTTGTGGTATGTCAGGTCTGCTATAAGGTGCTTACATTCTCTATCTTTCTTGCTCCATCTGAGTCTGTGCAAAGCCAACCAGCACATTACTTGTGCTGTACCTAAGCTGTGTTGTGCACAAGCTATGCTTGAGCTTAAACCTACCCTGCATAAGCTCTGCCTTATAAGCTGCCCTGTAGTCTGTGCACGTATTCAGTTCTTGCCATTTTGTGCCTACCTGTGCTTTTAAGCCTGCAAATTTGTGTGATCTATGAACCAAACTTGAGCATGCTCTGAAAAAAAAAAAAAAAAAAAATTAGTTAACCAATCTGCCCTGAAATTCCCGTGCTCTAAACATTGCTGTTCTAAGCTTAAGCTATTCTGTGTTGTGCATTTTATCTCTGTGCTGTATTACTCTGTGCACATAGCCTTTCCATGAGCTGAGCTAGACTTAGACTTGTGCTGTGCAATTCTGGAAGCATTCCTGTGTGTTTTAATCCTAAATTCTGGTGCTTTATTGGTGTTTCCTTTTTGGGTTATTTGTGCTGAATTGTTTCTGTGAGTTTGTGCTACTGTTTTGTGTTCATTTAACAACCTGTGCACAAGCTGCTCAGGTTTCCCTGTGTGTTCAATTGCAAATTTGTGCTTAGCCTGACCACACAACCCAACCACTGAGCTCTACCATTAAGTCTTGCTTAAACTGTGAGCACAATCCTACATAGGCAGTGCTGTGTAGTTAGCACAAATTGCACTGGGTTGAAAACAATTTGTACATAAACCCTGAAGCCCATGACCTGGGCTGATCATAAGCTGAAGCCCACAACCACTAGGCCTTACTTTGCATCTGAACCCAACTTAAGTTGAGCTGCTGGGCTCTGCACAAATCCCAACCAAACCAAAGCCCTCTTAAACCAAATCAGCCCATTTAAACCAAATGAAACCCAATAAACCAAGTCGAGTCCACTACAACTCGGGCTTTGAGTTCAATTTGAGTTGCTAAATCATGTCGGGATTTTGGTGCGCAAATCGGGATACGAACAAATCCATTAGAGAGCTTGCTTACGGGCATGCTCCACAAAGTATGAACTCCCACATGCCATAGTGATTTTAGGAATTATTATGAGCCTTCTCAGGGCCCTGACCTCACATACCCTAATCATTATGAGCACATGCATCATCCACCACAGGTTGAAAATGAACAACTTTCTCATACCCAGTCATCACTTTTAGATCAATTAGAAGCTCAAGTATCTCGCTTTAGAAAGGCAATTACATGAGCAATCATCAAATCTAACTCCTCTAGGCAATATGAAATGTATGCTTGTACCTTATGTGGTAGCTTAGATCACCCTTTGAGAACTCGCTATATTTTGCATGATTTTAGGCAGTCTAGGGAAGGCCAAGATAATCCAATGTACGAATTGTCTAGAAGTGACTATACTGGCAATCATTGGGACCATAATCAACCTGCACACATGCATCATTCACCACAGTGGGGAGATGAACAATTTTATACTCCCCAACTCCTAGTTGGCAATCACTAATGGAAACACTCATGGAGCAAAATGCTAGGCTTGAGATGAATGCAATGCATGACCATCCACATAGCAACATGTCTGAATTTCCCTTCTCTAGTGAACCTCATGCACAACCATACGGTGAATATCCATATGAGGAATGCATACCCACTAGTGAAGACTCTCCTTCAATAGAACAACTCACCGTGATTCTTCAAAGGAACCTGATTGAGTTACAAAATGATAGGATGTCTGTTATTCCGGATAATTCTGAAAATAGTGTTTCTAGTCTTACTCATGCAACTAACACTGAATATGAACCTAATCTAGAGGTAGATGAGTACACTGGAAATACTAAAATTTTGAATGGGGAGATGAATTTTTGTTATGATGATGATGATGATGATGAATATGAAGAGCATGTGTATTTTGAAAATGTAGTAGAATCTTTAGGTTCGGAGACATTAAGTGTCTCTTCGTGAACCCTATGAATGATGCTTCTTCTAATATTCATACTTGTCTTGTTAATGAGGAACCCGTGCAACCGTCCCGTGAAAATGAGCATGTTTTACCACCTGTTTGTGACCTAGGAATAGCTGAAACAATCATGACACAGATGATTCAATGCATGTGCCCGATTCCATGCCTAGGTTACACATGATATCTCTCCTGGTTATGTTGTGCATGAGAGTGATGATGATTATGACATGGAGATTGATGAATTATTCTATGCAGGTGAACATGATTTACCCTCTTCTGACTTTAGGAAAGTGTGTGATGGTGCAAATAATTTTATAAATGAACACAACTTAGATGTACCTAACCCCTCTCCTGAGTCACAAATTGAAACTCCTCCACCAAACCTAGGTGTAGTTTGTAACAAAATTGCAAAACCAACTTTTCGAAAATGCCTAACTTAGGCCTAGAACTTTGTGCTTCCCAAGTCCTCTTGGACTACTTTGCATCAAAGTATAACACCTTTAGGGAACCACAGTTGGAATGTGTATGTTCCACTGTTCTTAGCAAAACTTATTTTGAGTTAGACCTTTTGCATGATGTACCTTTAAAATTGCAAGATTTTGTGCTCAAAACCGCATCCGTTCACAAGTTTAGGTTTGGGGGAAAATCATTTGCAGTCTTACTTGCACTATCATGTTATATTTGTGTAAGGTCTGCTGATGTTTGTACATATTTTCTATTGGGTTGATCCTCAACTCTTTAGATTGTTAGTGTATGGTGAATTCTCATTGTATATAATCCAGTAGGACTTGTTAAATTTTTCTTTCTTGAATCGGTTGAGTCTTCTTGTACATATATTGTGCTAATCCGATATGATCTCCGCTGAGAATGTTGGATTCTAGCCTTGATTAATGAAGCTCTAACCTTGCTCCGCCGACATCCGGTAATCTCTTCCCTTTTCTCTTATCAGCATAGTTCTCTCGGTATGTGACTGTTTAAATTTTTCCTATCTGTCGACACATTGAGGACAATGTTTGATTTAGGTTTGGGGGTGTGATTTGCATTTAGAGTTTTTAGTCTTTTTGTTTTACTTCTTTAAAAAAAAATAAAAAAAATAAAAAAAATAAAAAAAAATCGAAAAAACTCAAAAATTTGCATAAAAACCTCCAACTTTTAGAGATTTTAGAGTCACTAGCATGCTTCTAGCTATGTTTACATAGAGAATCTGACCGAAATAACAAAAGTTAGAAGTACCGGAGAACACAATCGGGTTTCTTAGTTGATTAGAGCGTTAAAGTTGGATTTAACCATACAAGGAGAGCGAATTAGGTCTTGTTTAGATATTCGGTAGTAGAATTGTGATCACCCATAGTGGAGACTACCCATTTTACATCAAGTGAGGCACCAACCTTCAATTTTTTGCAACTTTCTAGAAAAGTTTGTTAGAGTGTGTGTCACCGTACGTCAATTAGGGTAGGAATGGTGAGCTACCCAACTTCGCACCAATTTCAAAGACTACTTTTGATCTCTTGAGTGCTAGTTTTTGTCAATCATGAGGGTGACGTCTAAAGATGAAAACTTCTTCTAAATATCGATTTGCGTTAGCATCACTCTCTCTCTCTATCAACAGACCCATAGAAACACATCATCACAAGAAACGGAGCATCATCGAATATTGGAAGAAAAGTTGAGATAGTCCAAGGTTTACAAGCAACAAAGAAAAGAAAAGAAAATAGGATGAGAATTAATGAAGTTTGTGAAAAAATTGAGTTTTATTATTTTATTGTGATACTTAAAAAAAAAAAAAAAATATATATATATATATATATATTCAAGTTTTTGTAAAGTTCAGAAGTTCGTCATCAACAGTTGAAGACCGAAGACCGAAGATTGAAGACGTTTCTATGGTTTCTTATGAGAGAGTGATATTAATTGCCGATCGGGTGAGAAGGAAGTGAGTACTCCCACCCCTTACTAATGGTTGATTTCCTTTCTTAGAGATCACCGTAAAAGATTCTTTTTGTCCACACTTTTGTGGAGTCTCCAGATTTTATTTCGGAAGGTTATCCTTCTTACCTACAACGTGTGCAGATTTTCTCTTTATTCCCGCCGCACACATGAGAGACTAAAAAGCGATCTTTTTGAGTGCAATTATCATAAAACCCTAATGGTGAGGCGAAGTCGAGGCTTATGATCACAATCGAATCCGAATTCTTTCATATGGTATGGCTACTTCTCGCTCAAAGACTTAAGGATGAGAATGCGTTCTTTAGTAGTTCTAACTTCTTGTTACTAGTATGCGAAATTATATGTCCTCATAGCTCCTTGGATGTTTGAGACTCTTTTACCCTACGAAGTTGGAGAAGTTTTTGTGGGTACACCTCTGGTAAACCCTCACGAGACTACAACTCGTCCACTAGGGACACCTAGGGGTTTAAAGGCTTAGTGCATACGCTAAATGCATTCGAGAGACCGGTGACAAAGTGGTATAGTTAGGATTTCTTCATTTCTGTTTCACTTGAGGACAAGTAAAATTCAGGTTTGGGGGTATTTGATGAGTGCCAAATATTGCATATTTATACATCTATTTATTGGCATTTAACTCATCTTTTGTGCTCGTAAATCGGATATTATCCAGCATTCTCGTGTTTTCTTTGTTTTCAAGAATAAATATTTGTACTAATTAATTTTGTGTTTTTAGGTAGTAAATAAAGCTCGGAGAAATGGAGGAGCCAAGAGAGCGAAGAATGGGAGACAAGCATCTATGGAGCAGAAAGCCAAAGCCCGCGCGCGAATCAGTTGCAACCCAACAAGTAGCAACTCATTTACAAGACTTAGGCTCGAGCTACCCACGACCCGGATCCGAGCCCGCACCATTTGAGCCGTTGAGATCTCGTCCAGCTACATCCTACGGTCGCTCCTTCTTGCTCATCGTTCCTTGATGCATCCGCTCCACACCAAATCGCCCGAGTCACCTTCGGCCGCTCGGATCTTCTCCACCACATCCAACGGTCGCTTCGCCGTCCTCATCATCACTCGCTACACCCGCTTCACAACCAATCCACCTAACCCTATACCCATCGACCTAACCCCATTTCTGTTTTCATCTTCTCTTTCTTCTCCATACTCCATCAGAGAAAACCCAGAAACCCATCCTTCTTCCTCTCCTCCCATATCGACTGCAGAGCTCCACCTTACCCCCATCTCCTGCCACAGCCACCAACAACCACTGCAGAACCACATTTTCTACCACCCTAGTTCGACCTCTCTCTCTCTCAGCTTCTCTCTTCCCTAGAAGCTCAGTTGGAGATAGATGGAGCTAGGGTTTTCTCCACAGTCGATGCATGGAGTGCCGTAGCGAATGCGTAAGAGAAAGTATGGGTATGTCCTTAATTGTTGTTCAGAGAGTATGGTGAGAGTGTATTTCTTGTAATTTCGAATTTGATGAAGATTAGGGTTTTCTTTGCTTGTATAAATAGAAGTGAATTGTGGTTGTGAGAGGTATGCCTGGACTAGCCAGAGCACCAATTTAGGTTTAATTTGTAGTTTAATTGTGTTTTTGATGTTTTAATTTAGTATGCTAGGGTTTCATTGAAACCCTAATTCCATGTTGTGTTAAACTCTGTTGAACTATTCTTGAGTGCTAAATTATATCAGAAAACTTCAATTTTAACACCTCAATGCTTTTCTCTCACAATGCATGCCAAGTATACATTGTAGTTAGGTTGTATCTGTGTTGAATGTGTTTCAGCTCTTACTTCAATTACTATTGCTAATTCTTTTGACTAGTTGTGCTTAATTAGACAACTAGTGCTCTAGGTTAGTGCCTTAGCTGAATATTGAAGTGTCACTAGGTGAAACTCCTTAGATAAGTGGTAGAATTGACAAACTTCACTTATCTGGCATAGGAACAAGAACTTCAACTTAGTTGAACACACAATAGGAGTTAGTGGTGGATTTGAAGACTCTAGCATCCCCATTGTCACTAGTTACATTTTTTTTAATCATTCCTTAGTTCATTGTCACTACAACTTAGCCGTATCGGCACAAAACCCCGTTGTCACATTACCACCGAAATTCGAGTTAAGTAAGCCCTTTAGATCAACTCTCAGCACCACAAGTCTCTGTGGGATCGACCTGTACTTTCCACGTCTCCGATAGACGCCGTGCACTTGCGGTATAAACATGTAGGCCATAAAATAAACATCTTTCCAGGCCTACCAACAGACGATGCTGTTTATTAGTCGAGATTGAATCTGAGAAGTAAAACAGAACAAAGAACTGATCAGGAAGAGTTAGGGTTTGTAGAAGTGAATCTGTGGCTGATGTAGGTGGAACGGTGATTGAGATGAAGAATTGGAAGGAGATGTTGGATTTTGTGGTTGTTGTGATGAATTTATGAACGGGTTTGACTCAAAATCGAAGTATGGAAGAGGATGATGATTGAATTGAAGTGGGGGTTTCTATAACTGTAGAATTTTATGTTCTGCTGAAGATTGGCGGTGCTTGAGTCTGAATATGAAGAACTGATGTTGCAGTCTAGTGTTGGTGATGAAATGATGCTTCCCATGGTGTTGCAGCTGCAATCTTAATGGGTATTGATGATTTCAAATTGGAGTTGCTACTGTTATCGATTTAGAGAAGGAAACGGGTTAAATCTGTATGGAACTGAGATGGCTAGGAAGAAGAACTGAGATGACATGAATTAATAAAGGCAGATCGATGTTCGACCAAGGAATAATCATGGGTTTGATGTTGATTCTGTAATGAAGAAGAAAATCCTGGTGATTGTTTTGCTGGGATTATGAACAATGGGTGTGGATTATAGCTCGAGTTGATTCTGGTTTTAGGCAGTTTGATGGAGAAATTGAGATGTTGAAGATGATGATGAACTCAAGTTGCCATGGCTGCTACTGTTGGAGATTTGAGGAGATGATCGAGTCTGTGAATTATGGGTTGAGTTTGTCGTCGATTTGAGAGAGGAAGATGATTCTGTTGCCGCCGATTCTGTTGAGAGAAGTTGAAATTCAAGGGTTTCATGGACTGAATTATGAAGCTGCAGATGGTCGCAATTCAGACGGAATTTGAAGATGGTCAAGGGTCTGAGATGACAATGGGAATTGAACACGAGATGGGCGAGGAGATGGTTGGATTAGATGTTTGGTTCGAGTGGGAGTTGAAGTTGATGCTGTTGAAGCATTGGTGGATTTTGGTATAAAGAAGATGGTGTTGTGGTTGCTGGTGGTGCAAGGATAGGTTGAAGGCACTGTTGCTGCTGCATATGGAGATGAATTCTAGTGGTATTGCGGCTGCAATTCAATGGTGGTAACAAACTGTAATTGAGCTAAACAGAAAAGAGAGGAAATGGATGAAATTGTTGCTGCCACAGGCTAATGCGGATGTGAGAAGAAAGGAATTGCAGGTCTGAAGTTTGTTTAGTTAGCTGATGGATTGAAATAAGCTTGTCATGCTGTTGTTGCAGAATGAGAAGGCTTTTGTGGTTCTGGTGATGTAATGGGTTTGTACAAATGGCTCATGATTAAGCTGGTTCTGGCAAGAAGTTGTAAAATAAGATGATGCAGTTGGCCTGACTAAGATGGAAGCAAGCTGGTGCAAGACAGCAAGGGTTATGGCCTGAGAAGGGAGATGGCTTAAGCTGAGATGGTGCTGTTGTGAGTTTGCAGAGAAGTTAAGCTGTTTCTGCTGATGTCTGGTGCTAGTGGAAGAGCATAGTGGAGGAAGGAGCAACTGATGCCAAGGAGTTACAAGAGTTATTGGTTCAAGATTGAGCTCGAGATGGAACTGATGCCGTGGTGGTATATGTTGATACAAAATGCTGCTGCTAAGTGCAAATGAGGAAGAATTGATGTTATTCTAGCCATGATTGAATTGTCAGAATGCTAGATGAATGTTAGGCTTCAGTTGATACTAAAGAAGAATTACAGTGGCGAGAATGCAAGTACATGGGAGTCGCGGTTGTGGTCTGTGGATGAATGATCGGTTGTCACCCGGTCAAAAATAATTTCACTTTCTTGCTTCACTAAAATAAAGTAGTATGCAATAAGAAAGAGTTCGTATCCACAGAGAGGCTTATGTTGTTATGCAAATTTTCAGTTTCTTAGTAACCAAGGGGGGATGTTGATGTTTCAAAGCAATAAAAATAAATTGAAAGCAAAGTAATAATAAAATTTATCAATAAGGAGAAAGTATTGGTCACGGGATAGTTTCATTCACAAACTCGAATTATCAACAATGACTAGAATTGAAATTTTAATCTCTCATTTACTAAAAGTCCTAGGATACCTTGATTGCAAGAGTATCCCGCTAATTCCCTGATTTCATCACAACCACATTAAAAGATGCATATGTGAATTCTTTCTAGAAAGCAACCTAAAGTGTAAAAGCACAATTAAGTTTAACTCCCTAAAAGCAATAAGTTTTCTGGAATAAGACTAATCAAGGCAACCAAAATGTGTAAAAGCACTAATTCGATTTAACCCAAGTTACGATTCATATGTGACTAGTAGGATATATCACTACAAGCACTACCCACATTTATGCTACTCAAAATCAGGGATAGACAACGTTTTCGTATTGAAAGCCCTAATATAGCTCTAGATATGAAAGTAGATCGGATTGATTCCGGACTCAACCAAACAAACTATCAAATCATAAACATTATAAACCATGAATCATAATCAATAAATTACTGAGACAAAACTAATACATTGAATCAAATCTTATTTGTGAAATCCACTTATTATCCCATAACCAATAATAGGTATTTAGTTACTCATAGTATTTTGATTCAACATAATTATTATCAAAAATAAGATGAAGAACATGTAAAATAAAATGGAAGCAAACCCTAGTAGAATCGCTCTCCTCCAAAACTCCAGTAGAAAATCCGTGATAATTCCAAAAAGAATAGAAACTTTTCTTTTTATAGCCTTCCAACTTTCCATATTAGGTCTTCAAAGCCCACGGTCCAATAAGTAGAAGTCCACTAAGCCCATGAACCATGTGTGAGAAACCCATGTGAAAATATACCCCAAAAATGTGCTCGCCGGAAAACTGGTATTGTGGCCGGAAATAGGCCGGAAAGTCGCCGGAAAACAGCCCCGGTGACCGGCAAAGTCCGCCCGGCCACCGGTCAACGGGTTCAAATCGGCCGGGTCAGATCAACGGGTGAGTCGGATCGGGTCAAAACTGGATCAGCTGAGTTAAACCGGGTCTGTCAGGGCTAGTCACCTTGGCCTAGGCTAGTTCTGAGTTTGGACTGGGCTAGTTGCACTTGGACAGACTTGTAGCACAATCATTGTGCTTCACTGCAACCATTAGGCCTGGACTACACCAGCCATGATGGCTATGCTACTACTCCTCCAACCGTAATGACTGTGCGTTCTCAAACAGCACCACTGCCTTGACACTTCACAGCTTCTATTCAATCACATTTTATCTCCTAATCACCAAAGATCCAAAAACTAGGTCTCCGGGTTCACTTGTCCTTCAAACTCCTGTGCCAAAGAACCAATCTCCACCTGACCCTCCTGCAGCTGCACTGCCACCTTCCCAGAACCATCACAGCATAAGCCATTGACCTGCATACATTCACCACAAATCCATGGCAGCAACTCAACTCTCCCTGTCTCAACTTAAAGCCTGTAACTTCATGGCTCAATGCGCCTGCACTGTAACAGCATCACCAGCTTGCCCTGAGCCTTCTCTTGCCTGCAATTACATCACACAAAGCCCCCTGTTCCAGCATGCCATCTCTCTAGCTTAAGCTCAGGCCAGCCTAGCCCGGCTCATCCACCGAGAAACATCCATTACCACTGGTTCGGTTCCCGGCAAGCATTCCAACTCCATTGCTCATCTGACACCTAATCACAAACTACAACTGCTTGCAAATCCACTAGTTGTACTTCATGCCCGAACTTGGCCCAAGTCCTACTACTTGCCCTGCGGCCTCCTCGGACTTCAATGCGGACTTAAATAAACTGCCAAATCATGTAGCTTATCGGCTCAGATCACCTCGCAATAGCACAAAGAACTCAGAACCACCACCTTGTTTGTCTTGCTCGCAACTTACATTTGCTCCATCCACTTGTGCACCACCCCGGCCATTCAACATAGCCGCAAGACAAACCCACTGAGTTCCAATGCCATCACCTCGTAGCTCATATTCTTCCCCGAGCCACCAAAGAAACTCCAAGTGCAGAGCCATCAATCAATCCTGTGCATTGCTATCAGGCCACAATCACCTCATTGAGCTGCCTGCAATCTATCTGTGGCCCTGTGAATCATTCCCAGCTGCAACTCAGCTCCACTATTCCAACCCAACATCAATACCTGCACCAGCTCATAACTCGGCCATTCCACATACACGAGACTTCACCACCGCATCGGACCTCCGCAAACCTAGCATACATCTAAGTATTCACCGAAACAAAGATTTCCATCGCCTTCTGACTTACCATTACCGGCCTCGGTTCTCAACCACCCAAAGCTTCACCAACACCACCCACACCAAGCTTTGTCTTGTCACGCCTGTACCACTTGTAGCTTCATAATACCATATCGTAGCTCAACCAAACTTCAAGGAAATTCATTCTTCTCAGAGCCTTCTCCGATTTACACTTCCATTCCTAATTTCGAGATCAAACCCAACCTTCTTCGACAACAGCTAGCCGCATATCCTCTCCCGATTTCTTGCTCGAACCCTAACTTCTTCACACTAAGATTTGATCATAACCCTAGCTCGAAATCAACTCTTCCCTCTTTTCTAATAAACCCTCTCCACCGCATTCACGAAATCTCTTCTTCCTATCCTCTGCGAATCAGCATATACGACCAACTCGATCCACCAATAACTCCATCTCCACATCAATCCATGATAATCATCATCTCTCGCCAACATCACTCCACAAGCTCAACCAAACTTCAATTAATCCTTCCTTTCCCTACTTATCCATTTCTCTTCTCACTCAGATCGATTTTCTCTCAATCTCGTCAATCATCGCTGCAAACTCAATCCATGGCTGCTGTGCAGCTTCTCTCTTTCTCTGAGTTTCAGGTGTCGACACTCATGAGAAGAAATAAATTCTCACCCAAATTTAGGTTGGCTGTAAGAAATGAGATGGGATACCACCACCCAGGTAAGGCAGATAAGGGGTACCCAGCTAGTAGCCCCTTAGCATTCGATGGTCGTTATTTAATACTCCTCCTAGAGTTGCCCCTTAACCTTTGCTGGTCACTTTGTGTAGTGCTCCCGTAGATATGGTTGCCCCTTAACGGTGGGATAGCAATAGCACTTGCCTATGAAATAACCATTTTGACCTTTTTAGTCTGTCAAGTTCTTCTTTTGCCCATAACTTCTTCATACGAACTCGGAATGACTCCATTCTTTCGGCATTGTCCTCATCTTCTCGTCCTCTACACAATGAAAAGTAGAAATCTTGTATTTGAACGAGTTCCAATTGGTCTTTTTGCTCCAAATGACTCCATTGCACCTAAAAACTCAAAAGCACACATAAGATACATAATTTACAAGAAAGCTCGCAAAGAAAGCATAAATACTAGATAGTAAATACGGTGTATTCTACACCTATCAGATTCCCCCACACTTAGACTTTGCTTGTCCTCGAGCAAATCAAACAAAACAATAAAATACAACAACTCCGTGTCGTCGAGGCTACGGTCACTTTTAGCGTAAATAACAAGCCTTTAAACCACTAAGTGTCCCTAGTGGACGAGTTATAGTCTCGTGAAGGTTTACTAGAGATATACCTACAAAACCTATATTTCAAACTCCGTCTATTCGTGACAAATCAATGAACGAATCCATAGTGACTACGGAGGAGGTACCTTGCAAATTCAATTCAAATATTAGTAAATAAAGCTTTAATTAGATAGTTGAACAAGCCACAATACTCGGAAACTAACAAACCACAATCACAATGAAAAGATTAAGAAGATGGGTAAAGATATAGATGTTGGCGAATGTTCACAAGTGTTCGTTGTTTCCCATATCTCATCTCAAGGTCACCGCTAAGATGAACCTATGAAACCTATTGGATTGAGCTCTTTGGTCAATTCTAGCGTCAACACAATCGGCATATACAAGGGAACCAGTGGTCAACAAACTTATTTCTACATCAACTCGCTGGCATAAACAAGGAAACCAGGAGTGACTTTATTCACCAAATATAAAATACTTTCTTTTCTTTTTCACTTTTTGTTTCTTTTTCCTTTTTTTTTTTTTTTTTTTTTTTTTTTAGACGGCATGATTAGATCAAACTGGATCCAAGCGCATGCTTCTTGTCAGCAAGTACGTGATAGTTGCCTTGGATCCTGCATTCCACGCTTGTTTAGGCGACGGAGACAGGGACTACGTTTCACACATACTGCTATTCCCAAGTGTCATTCTTTATTCCGTTTGGTCTAATTGGTCGGTCTTTTTTTTTTTTTTTTTTTTTTTTTTTTTTTTTCTAGCAACTCAATCACTCTAATCATCCTAGCAGCAATAACAACTCGATTTTTAGTGACCCACCAAAGCACTTAGAGAACAACGAGAAAAAATATGGAAAAATAAAAATAGCATGTGATATGGTGATATTCCGAGATATGGTAACAACTATCATATAATTTATGATTTCTGAGCTATATTCGTCCCTTTTAGTTAATTGGTTCCTCAACTCCTGCATTCAAAATGGTTCCATCCACTAATGGTGTCATCCTAAAGGCACAAGTTTCTAGATTTCGGAGTTCAAAAAGCACAAATTGTTTTCTTGGTTTTTCTATTTTTCTGATTTTTTTTTTTTTTCTTTTCATGGCATAAAACTACTAAACGCATAAAACAAACTATACAAACATATAAATGCTCCCCCACACTTAAACTTTACATTGTCCTCAATGTAAAATTGAATCATCCAAAGAAGGTTCAAGGTGGGAAATTCGCAAATGATATGCAAAAACAAGATAAGAAAGATAAAATGCTTAAAAATAAAAAGATAAAGGGAGAGATACAAAACCGGTGGGTTGCCTCCCACTTAGCGCTTGGTTTAAAGTCGTCACCCGACTATCTCCTTGCTTGCAAAGCTTTAGCTAGGGTCCCATGCGTTATGGACACCCGAATGAACATCACTTGGATACCGCATGACTTCAAACATGTTGAAGCGAATTATCTCCTCATCAAACTTCATAGTGAGTATTCAGCGTCCACATCAATGACGGTTTTAGCCGTCTTCATGAAAGGTCTCCCAAGCGAGCAGGGGTATGGACACATCCGAACCATCATCCATTTCTAGAACACAAAAATCCATTTGGAAAAACTAGTTGGTTCACCCCGCACAAGGACATCCTCAATAATACCCCTAGGGTAAACATTAGAACGATCCGCAAGTTCAAGCACAATATTAGTTGGTTTCAAGGGACCCAACTTTAAAGACTTATAAATAGATCTTTGGCATGATATTCACGGATGCTCCTAAGTCAAGCATAGCCTTACCAATCTTTGTGTTACCAATCTCTACGGGTATAGTGAAACTACCCGGATCCTTGCATTTGGGTGGGAGTTTCTTTTGCAAGACCGTAGAAGCGTTTTCCCCACACTCATAACCTCATTACCGGTTAGCTTTTTCTTCTTGGTACACAAGTCCTTCAAAACCTTCGCATATTTGGGAACTTGCTTGATAACATCAATGAGTGGAATGTTTACATGAAGCTTCTTGAAGATATCTAAAATCTCCTTTTCTAATTCCTCCTTCTTAGAACTTGCAAATCTGCGAGGAAAAGGCATAGGAGGAACATAAGTAGAAATAGGAGTTTTAGAGTTGGAATTAGGTACCTCAGAAGTTTGGGGAAAATCAGCATTCTTTTCCTCCAAAACAGGTTCCTTTTGGGTCTCCATATCACCCACATCAACAATTTCAGGTTGCACAAGTTGTGTACCGCTTCTCAATGTAATAGCACTAACATTCTCTCTTGGGTTGATAGGTTGAGAAGGGAGTTTCCCACTATTTTGTGCCTTCAATTTGTTGATATCAATCGCCATGGAAGCCACTTGAGTCTGCAAATCCTTGATAGCACTCTTAGTTTCTTGTTGGCTCTCTTTGAACATGGTAGAAATACCTTGCATCATTGCTTTAAGCTTTTCATCGATGTCAGAACCTTGGTTTTGCATTGGTTGTTGTTGTTGCTGAAATGGTTGTTGTTGTGGTTGAAACCCGCTTGGACGGTTGAAAGTAGGTTGTGAAACCGCACCTTGATTGTTGGCATAGCTAAAGTTGGGATGATCTCTCCATCCTGGATTGTACGTGTTTGAGTAGGGATCATACCGTCTTTGCTGATTTGGAAAGACCGCATTAGCTTGCTCCAACCCTTCACCATGTGAAGGTAAAATAACCGCAGCCATCCTTTGCATCATGTGCTCCATGTTATCCATCCTTTGCTCACGGTGTGATGCTAATGAATCATTAACTTCATGCACTTGCCTAACCATTGGTTCACCTCTTGTGTAGAATTGTTGCGAGTTCGCAGCCATGCTTTCAATCAACTCGGCAGCTTGGGCCACCGTCTTGTTCACTAGTGCACCACCACCCGCAGCGTCTAGAAGATATCTATCACTTGATTGGAGACCCTCGTAGAAGTACTGGATTATCATAGCATCACTAACTTGATGGTGTGGACAGCTTGCCACCAATCTCTTGTAGCGCTCCCAACATTCATACAATGATTCTCCAACATGTTGCTTTATTCCACAAATCTCTTTGCGAATTTGAGTGGCCTTAGACGCAGGAAAATACCTCTCTAGAAAGATTTTCTTCAAACCGTTCCATGTAGTGACACTCCGGTGTGGCAAACAATACAACCAATCCTTAGCGCCTGGTCCACCATAGAAAATGGAAAACTTTCATCATTGCACCATTGACTTCGGTCTCGCTGAAGCATAGCCTTGACAATGGTATAGAACTCCATGAGATGCTTGTTTGGGTCCTCATTCGCCATACCATGAAACTTTGGCAACTCCCCAGCAGCCCGGCTTGATCTCGAAAGTTGAGTTTGTTTGGATACACCATTGTTGTGCATCAAGCCTATGTGAAGCCAAATCCTTGAGTGTACGGTTCGCATTGTCACCCATTGTTTCTTCCTCTTCAATTAGTGGTTCTCCTACGAATGGAACCTCTTCTTCCTCTTCTTGATGAAGAGCTTCGTGTTCTACTTCCAAGACTTGTTCTTCCGTTGTGTCTTGCCTTGGTTGGAGTATTGTGCCTCTACGAGTAGCTATCCCGCACCTTTGGTAATTCCAATCTTTGGAAGCCAGGATTAGTACCGAAAAACAATTCTCGCAAACAAGTGAGAAACAAGACAATAAACGAAAAGCAAGTATAAAAGCAAAAATTGTAAAAAGAAACTAAAAACTTAATAACAAGCCGTATGCCTCCCGTAGCGGCGCCTAAAATTTGATCGGTTGTCACCCGGTCAAAAATAATTTCACTTTCTTGCTTCACTAAAATAAAGTAGTATGCAATAAGAAAGAGTTCGTATCCTGAGAGGCTTATGTTGTTATGCAAATTTTCAGTTTCTTAGTAACCAAGGGGGATGTTGATGTTTCAAAGCAATAAAAATAAATTGAAAGCAAAGTAATAATAAAATTTATCAATAAGGAGAAAGTATTGGTCACTGGATAGTTTCATTCACAAACTCGAATTATCAACAATGACTAGAATTGAAATTTTAATCTCTCATTTACTAAAAGTCCTAGGATACCTTGATTGCAAGAGTATCCCGCTAATTCCCCGATTTCATCACAACCACATTAAAAGATGCATATGTGAATTCTTTCTAGAAAGCAACCTAAAGTGTAAAAGCACAATTAAGTTTAACTCCCTAAAAGCAATAAGTTTTTCTGGAATAAGACTAATCAAGGCAACCAAAATGTGTAAAAGCACTAATTCGATTTAACCCAAGTTACGATTCATATGTGACTAGTAGGATATATCACTACAAGCACTACCCACATTTATGCTACTCAAAATCGGGGATAGACAACGTTTTCGTATTGAAAGCCCTAATATAGCTCTAGATATGAAAGTAGATCGGATTGATTAGGACTCAACCAAACAAACTATCAAATCATAAACATTATAAACCATGAATCATAATCAATAAATTACCGAGACAAAACTAATACATTGAATCAAATCTTATTTGTGAAATCCACTTATTATCCCATAACCAATAATAGGTATTTAGTTACTCATAGTATTTTGATTCAACATAATTATTATCAAAAATAAGATGAAGAACATGTAAAATAAAATGGAAGCAAACCCTAGTAGAATCGCTCTCCTCCAAAACTCCAAGAGAAAATCCGTGATAATTCCAAAAGAATAGAAACTTTTCTTTTTATAGCCTTCCAACTTTCCATATTAGGTCTTCAAAGCCCACGGTCCAATAAGTAGAAGTCCACTAAGCCCATGAACCATGTGTGAGAAACCCATGTGAAAATATACCCCAAAAATGTGCTCATCGGGAAAATCGGTATCATGGTAGGAAATAGGAAGGAAAGTTTTAGGAAAAACAGCCCCCAGTGACGGCAAAGTCCGCCCGGCCACCGGTCAACGGATCGGATCGGGTCAGGTCAACGGGTGAGTCGGATCGGGTCAAAACTGGATCAGCTGAGTTAAACCGGGTCTGTCAGGGCTAGTCACCTTGGCCTAGGCTAGTTCTGAGTTTGGACTGGGCTAGTTGCACTTGGACAGACTTGTAGCACAATCATTGTGCTTCACTGCAACCATTAGGCCTGGACTACACCAGCCATGATGGCTATGCTACTACTCCTCCAACCGTAATGACTGTGCGTTCTCAAACAAAGACCACCGCCTTGACACTTCACGCCTCTATTCAATCACATTTTATCTCCTAATCACCAAAGATCCAAAACTCGGTCTCCGGTTCACTTGTCCTTCAAACTCCCAAAGCCAAAGAAACCAATCTCCACTCGACCCTCCCGCTGCTCGCAGACCGCCACCTTCCTTAACCATCACAAAGATAAGCCATTGACCCGCATACATTCACCACAAATCCATGGCAAAGCAACTCAACTCTCCCCTGTCTCAACTTAAAGCCTGAACTTCATGGCTCAATGCGCTCGCACAGAATAAAGACATCACCAGCTTGCCACCGAGCCTTCTCTTGCCTCGCAATTACATCACACAAAGCCCCCTGTTCCAAAGATGCCATCTCTCTAGCTTAAGCTCGAGGCCAGCCTAGCCCAGCTTTCAGTCCACCATCGTAAACATCCATTACCAAATTTGGTTCGGTTCCACGGCAAGCATTCCAACTCCATTGCTCATCCCAAAGACCTAATCACAAACTACACCGCTTGCAAATCCACTAGTTGTACTTCATGCCCGAACTTGTCCCAAGTCCTACTACTTGCCCTGTCAGCCTCCTCAGACTTCAATGCAGCTTAAACAGCCTGCAAATCATGTAGCTTATCAGCTCAGATCACCCTGCAATAGCACAGCAACTCAGAACCACCACCTTGCTGTCTTGCCTGCAACTTACATTTGCTCCATCCACTTGTGCACCACCCTGGCCATTCAACATAGCTGCAAGACAAACCCAGCTGAGTTCCAATGCCATTTTGTAGCTCATATTCTTCCCCGAGCCACCAGCCAAACTCCAAGTGCAGAGCCATCAATCAATCCCGTGCATTGCTATCGAGGCCACAATCACCTCATTGAGCCGCTCGCACCTATCTCGTGGCCCCGTGAATCATTCCCACTGCAACTCGGCTCCACTATTCCAACCCAACATCAATACCTGCACCAGCTCATAACTCGGCCATTCCACATACACAAAGACTTCACCACCGCATCGGACACCGCAAACCTAGCATACATCTAAGTATTCACCAAACAAGATTTCCATCACTTCTGACTTACCATTACTAAACCTCGGTTCTCAACCACTCCGGGCTTGACCAACACCACCCACACCAAGCTTTGTCTTGTCGCCCTGTACCACTTGTAGCTTCATAATACCATATCAGAGCTCAACCAAACTTCAACCGGAAATTCATTCTTCTCAGAGCCTTCTCCGATTTACACTTCCATTCCTAATTTCAGATCAAACCCAACCTTCTTGTGCAGAAATGCAGATATCCTCTCTCGATTTCTTGCTCGAACCCTAACTTCTTCACACTAAGATTTGATCATAACCCTAGCTCGTAAATCAACTCTTCCCTCTTTTCTAATAAACCCTCTCCACCGATTCACGAAATCTCTTCTTCCTATCCTCTGCGAATCAAGATACGACCAACTCGATCCACCAATAACTCCATCTCCACATCAATCCATGATAATCATCATCTCTGCCAACATCACTCCACAAGCTCAACCAAACTTCAATTAATCCTTCCTTCCCCCTACTTATCCATTTCTCTTCTCACTCAGATCGATTTTCTCTCAATCTCGTCAATCATCGCTGCAAACTCAATCCATGGTCAGCTTGTGCAGCTTTCTCTTTCTCCGAGTTTCGGGTGTCGACACTCATGAGAAGAAATAAATTCTCACCCAAATTTAGGTTGGCAGAAGAAATGAGATGGGATACCACCACCCTGTAAGGCAGATAAGGGGTACCTGACTAGTAGCCCCTTAGCATTCGATGGCTGTTATTTAATACTCCTCCTAGAGTTGCCCCTTAACCTTTGCTGGTCACTGTGTAGTGCTCCTGTAGATATGGTTGCCCCTTAACGGTGGGATAGCAATAGCACTTGCCTATGAAATAACCATTTTGACCTTTTTAGTCTGTCAAGTTCTTCTTTTGCCCATAACTTCTTCATACGAACTCGGAATGACTCCATTCTTTCGGCATTGTCCTCATCTTCTCGTCCTCTACACAATGAAAAGTAGAAATCTTGTATTTGAACGAGTTCCAATTGGTCTTTTTGCTCCAAATGACTCCATTGCACCTAAAAAACTCAAAAGCACACATAAGATACATAATTTACAAGAAAGCTCGCAAAGAAAGCATAAATACTAGATAGTAAATACGGTGTATTCTACACCTATCAGATTCCCCCACACTTAGACTTTGCTTGTCCTCGAGCAAATCAAACAAAACAATAAAATACAACAACTCCGTGTCGTCGAGGCTACGGTCACTTTTAGCGTAAATAACAAGCCTTTAAACCACTAAGTGTCCCTAGTGGACGAGTTATAGTCTCGTGAAGGTTTACTAGAGATATACCTACAAAACCTATATTTCAAACTCCGTCTATTCGTGACAAATCAATGAACGAATCCATAGTGACTACAGGAGGAGGTACCTTGCAAATTCAATTCAAATATTAGTAAATAAAGCTTTAATTAGATAGTTGAACAAGCCACAATACTCGGAAACTAACAAACCACAATCACAATGAAAAGATTAAGAAGATGGGTAAAGATATAGATGTTGGCGAATGTTCACAAGTGTTCGATGTTTCCCATATCTGTCTGAAGGTCACTGCTAAGATGAACCTATGAAACCTATTGGATTGAGCTCTTTGGTCAATTCTAGCGTCAACACACCTGGCATATACAAGGGAACCGGTGGTCAACAAACTTATTTCTACATCAACTCGCTGGCATAAACAAGGAAACCAGGAGTGACTTTATTCACCAAATATAAAATACTTTCTTTTCTTTTTTTTCACTTTTTGTTTCTTTTTTTTTTTTTTTTTTTTTTTTTTTTAGACGGCATGATTAGATCAACTGGATCCAAGCGCATGCTTCTTGTCGCAAGTACGTGATAGTTGCCTTGGATCCCGCATTCCACGCTTGTTTAGGCGACGGAGACGGGGACTACGTTTCACACATACCGCTATTCCCAAGTGTCATTCTTTATTCCGTTTGGTCTAATTGGCCTGGTCTTTTTTTTTTTTTTTTTTCTTTTTCTTTTTCTAGCAACTCAATCACTCTAATCATCCTAGCAGCAATAACAACTCGATTTTTAGTGACCCACCAAAGCACTTAGAGTGATTGAGTTGCAAAATAAAAATAGCATGTGATATGGTGATATTCCGAGATATGGTAACAACTATCATATAATTTATGATTTCTGAGCTATATTCGTCCCTTTTAGTTAATTGGTTCCTCAACTCCTGCATTCAAAATGGTTCCATCCACTAATGGTGTCATCCTAAAGGCACAAGTTTCTAGATTTTGAGTTCAAAAAGCACAAATTGTTTTCTTGGTTTTTCTATTTTTCTGATTTTTTTTTTTTTCTTTTCATGGCATAAAACTACTAAACGCATAAAACAAACTATACAAACATATAAATGCTCCCCCACACTTAAACTTTACATTGTCCTCAATGTAAAATTGAATCATCCAAAGAAGGTTCAAGGTGGGAAATTCCGCAAATGATATGCAAAAACAAGATAAGAAAGATAAAATGCTTAAAAATAAAAAGATAAAGGGAGAGATACAAAACCGGTGGGTTGCCTCCCACTTAGCGCTTGGTTTAAAGTCGTCAGCCCGACTATCTCCTTGCTTGCAAAGCTTTAGCTAGGGTCCCATGCGTTATGGACACCCGAATGAACATCACTTGGATACCGCATGACTTCAAACATGTTGAAGCGAATTATCTCCTCATCAAACTTCATAGTGAGTATTCCCGCGTCCACATCAATGACGGTTTTAGCCGTCTTCATGAAAGGTCTCCCAAGCAGCAGGGGTATGGACACATCCGAACCATCATCCATTTCTAGAACACAAAAATCAGCTGGAAAAACTAGTTGGTTCACCTGCACAAGGACATCCTCAATAATACCCCTAGGGTAAACATTAGAACGATCCGCAAGTTCAAGCACAATATTAGTTGGTTTCAAGGGACCCAACTTTAAAGACTTATAAATAGATCTTTGGCATGATATTCACGGATGCTCCTAAGTCAAGCATAGCCTTACCAATCTTTGTGTTACCAATCTCTACGGGTATAGTGAAACTACCGGATCCTTGCATTTGGGTGGGAGTTTCTTTTGCAAGACCGCCGAAGCGTTTTCCCCCACACTCATAACCTCATTACACGGTTAGCTTTTTCTTCTTGGTACACAAGTCCTTCAAAACCTTCGCATATTTGGGAACTTGCTTGATAACATCAATGAGTGGAATGTTTAC
The DNA here is from genome assembly GCA_023531295.1 of Papaver armeniacum. Classification (NCBI taxonomy): domain Eukaryota; kingdom Viridiplantae; phylum Streptophyta; class Magnoliopsida; order Ranunculales; family Papaveraceae; genus Papaver; species Papaver armeniacum. The sequence goes on from JAJJWW010012682.1 coordinate 54,694, forward strand.
ATGAAGCTTCTTGAAGATATCTAAAATCTCCTTTTCTAATTCCTCCTTCTTAGCACTTGCAAATCTGCGAGGAAAAGGCATAGGAGGAACATAAGTAGAAATAGGAGTTTTAGAGTTGGAATTAGGTACCTAAAGTTTGGGGAAAATCAGCATTCTTTTCCTCCAAAACAGGTTCCTTTTGGGTCTCCATATCACCCACATCAACAATTTCAGGTTGCGTTCTCAAACAGCACCACTGCCTTGACACTTCACAGCTTCTATTCAATCACATTTTATCTCCTAATCACCAGCATCCAAAACTCAGTCTCTGGTTCACTTGTCCTTCAAACTCCCAGGCCAGCAACCAATCTCCACCTGACCCTCCTGCAGCTGCACTGCCACCTTCCCAGAACCATCACAGCATAAGCCATTGACCTGCATACATTCACCACAAATCCATGGCAGCAACACCACAGCAGCAACTCAACTCTCCCTGTCTCAACTTAAAGCCTGTAACTTCATGGCTCAATGCGCCTGCACTGTAACAGCATCACCAGCTTGCCCTGAGCCTTCTCTTGCCTGCAATTACATCACACAAAGCCCCCCTGTTCCAGCATGCCATCTCTCTAGCTTAAGCTCAGGCACCTAGCCCATTTCGAGTCCACCGAAACATCCATTACCAACTGGTTCGGTTCCTGGCAAGCATTCCAACTCCATTGCTCATCCCCAAGACCTAATCACAAACTGTTTGCTTGCAAATCCACTAGTTGTACTTCATGCCTGAACTTGTCCCAAGTCCTACTACTTGCCCTGCTGACCTCCTCGGACTTCAATGCGACTTAAACAACACGCAAATCATGTAGCTTATCAGCTCGGATCACCTGCAATAGCACAGCAACTCAGAACCACCACCTTGCTGTCTTGCCTGCAACTTACATTTGCTCCATCCACTTGTGCACCACCCTGGCCATTCAACATAGCTGCAAGACAAACCCAGCTGAGTTCCAATGCCATCACCTGTAGCTCATATTCTTCCCTGAGCCACCAGCAAACTCCAAGTGCAGAGCCATCAATCAATCCTGTGCATTGCTATCAGGCCACAATCACCTCATTGAAGCCGCTCGCAATCTATTCGTGGCCCCGTGAATCATTCCTACCAACTCGGCTCCACTATTCCAACCCAACATCAATACCCAGACCAGCTCATAACTCAGCCATTCCACATACACAGCACTTCACCACTGCATCAGACCTGCAAACCTAGCATACATCTAAGTATTCACCTGAAACAGCATTTCCATCAGCTACAGCTTACCATTACCAGCCTCAGTTCTCAACCACTCCAGGCTTCAGCCAACACCACCCACACCAAGCTTTGTCTTGTCAGCCCTGTACCACTTGTAGCTTCATAATACCATATCAGAGCTCAACCAAACTTCAACCGGAAATTCATTCTTCTCAGAGCCTTCTCCGATTTACACTTCCATTCCTAATTTCAGATCAAACCCAACCTTCTTCGACAGTTAGCAGCATATCCTCTCGATTTCTTGCTCGAACCCTAACTTCTTCACACTAAGATTTGATCATAACCTAGCTCGAGAAATCAACTCTTCCCTCTTTTCTAATAAACCCTCTCCTTTGATTCACGAAATCTCTTCTTCCTATCCTCTGCGAATCAGCATACGACCAACTCGATCCACCAATAACTCCATCTCCACATCAATCCATGATAATCATCATCTCTGCCAACATCACTCCACAAGCTCAACCAAACTTCAATTAATCCTTCCTTCCCCCTACTTATCCATTTCTCTTCTCACTCAGATCGATTTTCTCTCAATCTCGTCAATCATCGCTGCAAACTCAATCCATGGCTGCTGTGCAGCTTCTCTCTTTCTCTGAGTTTCAGGTGTCGACACTCATGAGAAGAAATAAATTCTCACCCAAATTTAGGTTGGCTGTAAGAAATGAGATGGGATACCACCACCCAGGTAAGGCAGATAAGGGGTACCCAGCTAGTAGCCCCTTAGCATTCGATGGCTGTTATTTAATACTCCTCCTAGAGTTGCCCCTTAACCTTTGCTGGTCACTGTGTAGTGCTCCTGTAGATATGGTTGCCCCTTAACGGTGGGATAGCAATAGCACTTGCCTATGAAATAACCATTTTGACCTTTTTTAATTGTCAAGTTCTTCTTTTGCCCATAACTTCTTCATACGAACTCGGAATGACTCCATTCTTTCGGCATTGTCCTCATCTTCTCGTCCTCTACACAATGAAAAGTAGAAATCTTGTATTTGAACGAGTTCCAATTGGTCTTTTTGCTCCAAATGACTCCATTGCACCTAAAAAACTCAAAAGCACACATAAGATACATAATTTACAAGAAAGCTCGCAAAGAAAGCATAAATACTAGATAGTAAATACGGTGTATTCTACACCTATCAATGAATTGAGGTTTGGCAGAGTCATGAGAAATTGGCTTCACAAGAATGTTGCATTACAGCATTGGAGTTGTAAGCTGGGAATTCGGGTTCATTGTTTCAGTTAGAGAATATGCGGGGAAGTGGTTGGTGTTGTAATTGTGGCTAGCCAGCTATGACTTGTAACATATGCAATTGAGTTCGGGGACAAAGGTTATGTGCATAAGTATGTTGCAGGTAGTTAAAATGGAAGATTTAGTGGCTTCGATTGGAGGTTTTCTTTGGTGGAATTGTGCACTTGTATGCAAGAAATTTGAATGGAACACGATTGGCATTGCACCTGGTGAAGCATTGGTGTTATTGAATTGAAATGGAGCCGGTGGCGAGATGATAAGAAGCTAATGGGTACTGGTGGAGATGTAGAATACATGAGCTACATGAAACAGAGATGTTGCGAGAATGGCTCGAGTATCTTTGTGCGTGAAATTTGCAGGTGATGGGATTAGCAAGTTTGAGTATGCGGTAGTGATGCAGGATGAATGACTTTGTATAGATGAATGCTAGGTTGTGCAGGGACAAAGAAATAACCTGAAATTTTTGGCCGGGAAGCAGCCAAAAAACAGGGGAGACTCTGCCTGAATTTCATCCAGGCGAGTTAACTCAGTAGACTCACCGATCCAGTAGTTTATCTGATGGGCTCTTGAAGATGAGCTTGTTCTAATTATTTTGGGCCAAGCTTCAGCCGAGCAAATAGCCCATGTTTGTATGCGGCTTAGACAGGGAAGGAAATAAAGGCTATAAAAGGATCTCTTTTATTATCTTTATAATCTCTTTTTCTATTTTTGCCTCTACTTTGTTTTCTAGGGTTTAGAAAGATGAAAGCTCTTCTCTTTATTCTTGTTATGAACTCCATGAATATGAGTACCTAGTTTTTATTATTGGTTATGGATTAGTTGGATTTCATATAACATGGTTCTTTGATTCAATATATTAGTTTTGTCTCATATTTATCGTTCATGATTCACCATTAATATTGTTACATGATTTGAATGTTTGTTTAGTCGAGTTGCGAATCGATTGAGTTTGCTTTCATCTTTATTGCTAGATTAGGGTTATTATACGCAAAAGTGATAATTCACGATTGCAAGTAGCATAAATATGATTATAGTTTGTAGTGATATATTCTTATGATCATATGTGAACCATAACCTTTGTTAAATCGGATTAGTGCTTTTACACGTTCGATTGCTTTGATTGGCCTGATTTCATAGAACCTAATGCATCTAGGGAATTAAAATTGATTAGTGCTTTTACACGTTAGGTTGTTCTTTTAGATAGAATTCATATTCGCATCTTTTAATGTGTTTGTTGATGACAAGAGGAGATTAGCGGGATATTCTTGCGATCAAGGTATTCTAGGGCCTTTGATAAAAGTTGAGATTAAAATATCAATTCTAATTATTATGTTGAAAACATGTTTGTGATTGAAGATGAAATCCTAAACCAATGCTTTCACATCTTTGACTTTATTTGTTTACTTTTCTTCATTTGCTTTTATTTTATTTTAGTATATAAAAATCAGAAAACCCCCCGGTGTTATTTATAGGAACCCGAAACAATTTGACAACCTAAGTCCTCTCTGTGGGAACGATCCTTTCTTGCCCTTGCTATATTTATATTTTGAGTAGTAAGAAAGTGTAATTTATTTTTGTGTCGGCTGACAATCGACCAGTAATCCACCTTAAGTCCCAATAATTCCTCTGCCACTTCATCTTTCGCTTGGAATATTGCTGATTCTGGTCCATCAGTCACCATCATTGTCAAGCGCAATCTGTCCAAGTGTTGATAAGTATATCAGTAACTTCATATCCAGATTGTGTATTTTATTTCTTAAATAAACAGATTTCATAAAAGTAAAATAATAAAAATATTACATCGGGATCGAATGAGTGTATTTTAAGCACTCCGGACAGTGTCTGCCGTTGTGTGTTTCCTCAAATTCCTTGTTGCATTAGGATAATACATGCAACACCAATCATCTGTGAAGCGAGTTATTTGCGCCAATGTGGTCATTGTATCCCTCGCCTGTAATAACCCCACGTCAATATTTCGTAGTTGTCCAATAGATTAACAGATTTATAGATTAATCGATACCTCAATCTCCAAATTCAGCTTCTTTTGACATAGCATAGCAAGTGACATCCTTTGACCCTGTTCATATGTAAAATGGGTTGTGTGATCCCGTTCAATGGTTGTCATGCTGCTGCTGTTGTTCGATTCTATGGAGCTTGTCCCTGCACCTGAGATAAAAGATTATGTTTTTATTTTCTTTCCCTCCCAGAATATTAAAATTATAATCCATCCTACATAATTTATTTGGATAAATCGTTATACCTGCATGTAGTGTTCTTCCAGGTGATTGTTTCTTGAGATATGCCATCATGTATTTAGGTAAGGTACAGTTTATCTGCGCTGCCATGGTGAATTATGTTTTTCCGTGCAGTGTTCTGAGAACCGGACCGGACCGGCCGGTCAGACCGGAGAACCCGTGAACCAGTCCTTTTTTCGGTCCGATTCAACACTGACCCAGTAAATTTCATAAAAACCGGTTTATTTTTTAAAACCCGGCTTACCCGGGCGATTCAACTACCGACCCAGTAAGGTCCAACACTGGATCGACCCAGTATTAATCAAAATCTAAAATCAAACAGATTTTTTTTTTTTTGTGGGTGTGTTCTTCTGAATCTTCGTCCAACAAATCACTCAACATAATTTCACAAACAGACATGAAACAAGCACAAAATACATAATGAGCTTAAGATTATAGAAGGAGAAAAGAGTGAAATTAATCTTCAAAAAAAAAAAACTAAATTATTTCTTCTTCGAAAAATTAATTACAAAACCAATCAAAAAAATAACTTAAGAGCAGATCTGTATCCAATTTGATGATGCTCTAATTGATGTTGTTCTGAATAGGTGCTTCTGTGATGTTGCTATTGTGATGCTTACACAACAGATTTATACTCAAAACATGTATGAGTACTGAGTAGTTATGAGTCACGATTATCTATGATTGATAATTATTGATGAACATAAAGCAAAGAAATCAAATACTCCACTGTTTGCCGTTTCTACAGGGAAGAGAGAAAGAAAGTGGAGGAAGAGAGAGAGAAAACTATGAGAAGAATTGAGATGAGATTCATGAGAACGAGGCATAATTAGGTTTTTCAGTAGTATAAATTATAAAGAGTCAGTCAAATTACCATAGAGTACTAGTGCATCTTATTTGTGACATGTAGGTCCATTGATTGAAGAAACTCCGAGTTGAACATTTGGTTAAACCAATGACCCTTGACCCAGTAATTTTTGCTGGTTTGGCCTTAGGGCGGTTTTGAACATTGTTTCCGTGGTGTTGTAGGTTGGATCTCATTCCTCCTCCCACCTTAAATATACCTCTTGTCATTACTGTGTATAATGAAAATCCATTCAATGTCCATCGTGTATCATTATATTTCAGTCCAAATCCTAATAGTCTTTCTTAAATTTTCCATTATAACAATGGATATGGGAGTTACATAAACGATGGACTCAGATTAGGCATTGAGAAGAGATGTGAAATGACATCAGATTTACGTTACAATCAACCGTAGTTTTTCTTTTCCTTGTTGCTTGATAATTATTCAATTAACATAATAAAGACGGTAATCTAATAAACTGCCAAAATCAGCTGAACAATAAAAGCTGTTAAGATCATTCATTTGTCAGGACGTCATAATCCACCCATGTTTATACTTAATACCTGCCATAAGGAGAGACAAATTATTGCCGTATGCATCCAAGCCACTGTGAATTTCTGTTAGTTACAGGCGTACACAGTACTCATCCACCTAACGCACACATTTAATAAAAAATTGTTAGTTTCTTATGATGAAGTAGAATAGTGAAGTGCTATGCGTAAGTCTCCCTTCTTCAGTGCCACTGTTAGTTTGTCATGTTAACGTCAGGTGATTGCATTACATTTTAGTACTACCGAATGTTGTCAATACACATACAAACCATATAAGCTTATTCCATATTAGCTTCGTGATTCCATTCCCAAGGTTCTAAATATTCAGTCATAAATATGGTTTCCATAATGTCGTTTCAAAATCCGAACGGTAATATGAATTTCACTTATGATTATAAGGTGTTTGAGTTGCATAAGTTTTTGCGCCAGATACGGCACTCTGAAGAGCAAGCATTCCTCAATTGTGATTCCGGGAGTTACAAATACATGTACTCACTGTCATCCACCGTGATTGTCATCCGCCTGTGCTTCTACTCGGCATAAATTGATATATCTCATAAATTTTTTCAGTCCCAGCGAACCCATTTAAAAAAACCATGCGTGCCAGTCCTTACCGTAACAATACTGTAATGGATATTAGTGTAGATTTAGAATTTAGATGTATTCGCACTCCTAAATTTTGGTAAACAGTTTATCCTCTGCGTATGTTGTCACAAAAGCCAGATGTAGTGTCTTTTTTTTCTCTTTCGATATAGAATGTCTCCGTGCTTATGTTTAATTCTCATTAGCCTCAGTGGTTATGTTTTATGTTGGTACTTGTCGCAAAATTCATTTTTTTACATGATACCAGACTCTAACTTTCCCCTTATTTGAAATGGTAAGCCAGTGGGTTGTTTGTGTTTTATCTTGACGGTGTAAACTTCCATCTGAAGTGTTGTTGTTTTGTCACCCATTATAAAACTTAGGCATACGATTTAACCAAAATGGGAAGATTCACTAACATTTAACCTTGGAAATGAAAACAGCTAGATGTTGATCAACATATGATCTCTAAAAACACAATACTCTAAAAAAAAGGGTCTAGAAAAAGAAATAACAAAAGAAAAAGAATCCCCCAGTGAATAAAGTTGTACATGACAACGATGTAAAATCACTCAAAAGTTCAGTATAATTTTACGACTCCTGGCATGCGTCCTTGACATTCCAATTACTCCATAGATTTGGTGGTGCCCGGAAATAATGTTCCTTCCAGTTGTAGCTGTTCCAGATAGTACCCAACCATTGCAATGTCATTCTTGGCTTCTTCATCATATCGGTTTCCAGATATATCTCCTTGTTTATTCTCAGTTACAGTGTCTTGGTCATCCAATAATAGATCTTCGTATTGTTCCCAAACCTGCAGAGGTTTTTGTTTTCGAGTTCCTCATCATCATCCTCCTCATATCCCTGTCGCATCATTTTATTGTAAAATATATTATTTATATCTATTACAATTTAAAGTATTCAATATTTCATTCCAGGTAGCGTAATTGGTTTACCTCATCAAAGATTTCGTCCACGTAGTACTTCTCTGCAGCTCCAGGTGATCTGTTTATCCTAGCCACGTTATAAGTTTGTTGTGGTTCTCCCAATATCTCCGGCAACTTACGAACTTGGAAAACCAATTTGCGCATTAGAACCCCATATAGGACCTCGAAAACATGGTTTTCTCCGTTTGCACATCAATTTAGATATCCAATTTATGGGATAATAAATGTTTCAGTCGTCTATACATATTGTTATGATATAAAATGTAAATATGTATCACATAACCTGTTTCACAGGGACGGAGGGATGTAGGGACAAATGGGGTCCGCCGACCCCACTTGTTTTTGAAATCCCATCAATATAGGCTTATAATTTTTGTAATTTACATGTCTTGTGAGGGCAAATATGCTTGATAAAATTGAAATTTTTATTTTTAATGGGGTCAAAATTATAAAATCCATATAAAATTAATACAAATGCATTAGATGTATGACGTGAAAACAAAAAAACGATCTAAATTACAATATCTAATTTAAATCCAAATTTTTTATGATTTGATTTTCACTTAGCTAATACTAAAAAGTCAATAAAATGTCCAAAAAAATCGGGCGGCCTTCGCCCGCATACCAGCTAGTATATACAGACTTTTACCATATGAATTTGCCCCCACTTGGGAAAAAGTCTGGCTCCGTCACTGCTGTTTCATCTGAATGAGTGATTCCACCTCTATGTTCAACAAATCTTCTGTCGTATCTCCATCGGCCACAAAAGTTGCAGTCTCTGTACCATCTGTGACCTCCATCGTCAGGCTTAGCCTGTTAATGTGATTTTCACGTCAGATTTCCTGATCAATTATTAAGTAAAATTGTGTCTTGAATTCAATTTTGTGTGATACCTTGCCGTAGGATTGACCGTAGCCAAGCATACTTTGCATAGACTCCGTATGTCCCATTCAGGCATGTGCTTGAAGCATATTAGGCAGTAAACAATCAACCATTTGTCCGCAAAAGACTTAATTTCAGCCGCAACCGTGAACGACACATCTTCCTACAATTTACGATCGTCAACACCCCGTTCAAGGTTAGTTATGTGTGTGTACATATTGTTGGAAAAAACGTGTTTAACCAAGGACTTTGACTTGCCCACAAAATGTTTTTTCCTTGTGAATAGTTAAAACATTAGTCCCACATAGGTGAAAATCTAAACAATTTTAGACTTAAATACCATAGAATTGGGATATAAGGGCAGGCCCTTTGGGCACTTAGCCTTTTGTGCGATTGGGAAGACTTAGACTATGGATAGGGTCCCTTTCCCGTACGCGCGGTGCTTCGCACAGAAGCAGAAGCACGCACGCCGCCGTCGGGTGTGGGTGTGGGTGTGGGTGTGGGTGTGGGTGTGGGTGTGGGTGTGGGTGTGGGTGTGGGTTCAATAAGACTTATCTTTTTACTGAAAATTTTACTCATGTTTTCTGCACATGTGTCTTTTTGTTTGGACGTGCTTGTCACATATGTGAAGCAATATTCCCTGTCCTTACGTGTTTGGTTTCTTGCTTTAAATAAAAGTCATTTCAAAACCGATTCTCGCAAAAGTGCTTTTCGGACAAAGTCATTTACGATGAAAACTACACACTTTGTTTGAAGTCGATTTCTTTGGCTTGTTTTGTTTGTTTGAAGAACAAAAAACATAACTTGATAACCTTGTCATACGCATGGGTTTTCCTTGGCGTTTTTCTCTTGTTTTGCTTACTGATTTTTGCTATAAATAGTGAAGAGTTTCTCACTTCATAACACACACCAAGAGAAGCTTTCTCTTCTCTTCTTCTTCTCTTCCTCTCTTCTGTTTTCTTACTTGAGTTCTTAAGGTTTTTTGAGAAATAAAAACTTTCAGTTTTTCTCTCTTGGAGTAACAACTTTCCAGTCTTTGCCAAGCTCTTAGGGTACCTTCCTTGTATGCTACATCGAGAGGTACTAGCGGTAGTTGTATCCTGGAGGTGACGCCAACTGCTATAGCATCTCGGAGGAGTAGAAAGCGATATTGCCTTTAGGTCGGCGTATTTATACGTGCCTCTACCTGTTCGATTACCATTGTTTGAGCATCACCAACAACATCAGTGAAGCATGGGTTTGAGCTAAGTATATTCTTCACATCTCTTTCATTATTTTTACATTGTTTCCAACAAACTAAAGGCAATAGCGCCACCTTTATTATTACCGTAACAAAATGGGAAAGAGTACGTAGACAAACCCCAAAGTTTAGTGGTAAGGATTTTAAACGATGGCAGTCCAAAATGTTGTTTTTCTTAAAAGACCAAAGGTTAGATGAAGTTGCCCTTCAGACCCTCGAGAAGGCTTCATGACCGCGGTTATGAACATGATCTAGAGAGGTGGACTAGGAAGAATTACATGTGCAAAAACCACATTCTTAAGCTGTCGGATGACTCTTTGTACGACTTTTATAATGCAAAAGAAAATTTTAATGCTTACCATTTGTGGGAAGCCCTTGAGGATAAGTATCTTCTTTGAGGCTCTTGGGAGCAAGAAGTTCTTGATGGCCAAGTTCCTGGATTTCAAGATGACCGATGAAAAGCCCGTTGTAGATCAATTCGTCGAACTCCGGCTACTCATCAACGAAATCCTTGTGAAGGCTTGCGCTTTGATGAAGCTCTACAAGTATCTGCAGTGATTGAAAATCTTCCACCCTCATGGAACGAGTACCAGAAGAGGCTGCGACACAAAAATCGCGAAATCACCATGGTGGAGCTAGGGAAAATGATCCAGGTGGAGGAACTTCTGTGCAACAAGAACAAGAGCGATCTTGAGCAAAGACATGTCCAACAAGGCGCATGTACTGGACGATAAGGCGGCATCAAAGAACAAGCATGGAGAATCCAGCAAAAATGGTAACAGACGTAACAAACGTCGAAACCCCAAAGGTAACAATCTTAAGCCTAGGGGTGGTGTCTCCAAAAACACCATCAAAGGCGACGGTATAATCATGGAAAAGTGGCCATATGGCCAAAGACGTAAGGCACCTAAGAAGACCAAACTGACCCTAAACAACAGAAAAATAAGGCAAACATAGTAGATAATTCTGGATATTTTTCTCGGCATGGTGTCTCAAGTCAACCTTGTCTCAAATGTGACCAATGTGAGAGACTGGTGGCTAGATTCTGGAGCCACCAGGCATGTCGCAAGTTCGAAATGCTTTCTCCTCCTATGGCACCGTAGGAGACGATGAGAAAATGTATATGGGTAACTCCTCCACCTCGAAAGTTGTGGGGAAAGGCAAGGTTGAGCTGAAGCTTACTTGGGAAAAACTCTCGCATTGAATGACGTGTATCACGTCCCAGGACATATGCAAGAATCTTGTCTCGTAAAACCATCTTACTAGGGAAAGGTTTTAAATTTGTATTTGAGTCTAACAAAGTTGTAATCTCTAAGGGTGGTGACTTCGTAGGAAAGGGTTACGTCACCGAGAACATGATTAAACTTAGTGTACTTTCCTTGAACTTGAACGAAAATGCATCTTCTTCTCGCTTATGTTTGTGACTCCTCACATGTTTGGCATGATAGACTAGGACATGTTAACTTCAAATCCATTGAAAAACTTGCTAGTCTAGGCTGCATTCCTAAAATAAACTTTGTGAGAGGTCATAAATGTGAAATTTGTGTTGAATCTAAATTTGCAAGAAAACCCTTTAACAAAAAGGTTGAACGTAGTACAACTCCCCTAGAACTAATTCACTCGGATTTAGGAGATTTAAAATCAACTCCAACTAAAGGTGGTAAAAAATGGTACATCACTTTTATCGATGATCACTCCGATATCTGTCAAGTTTACCTTCTTAGAAGCAAGGATGAAGCCTTAGAAGCTTTCAAATTATATAAACTTGAAGTAGAAAACCAAAGAGGCGTTACAATTAAAACTCTTAGGTCAGACCGAGGCGGTGAGTATGTGATACCCATAGGAGAATTTTGCAAACTTAATGGCATCATTCACGAGACTACTGCACCTCGTTCACCTCAGTCGAATGGAGTAGCTGAAAGGAAAAACCGAACACTCATAGATATGGTAAACGCTATGTTAGCTAGCTCAGGGCTACCCTCGAACTTGTGGGGGGAAGCAATTCTTTCTGCTTGTTATATCTTGAACCGCATTCCATTTAAGAAATCTGATAAAACCCCATATGAATTATGGATAGGTAGACCACCTTCCTACGCATTCTTTAAAGTGTGGGGTGTTTGGCCAAGGTGGGCATTCCTCGCCCAAGCAAACCAAAATAGGACCTAAAACTATGGGTTTGTGTTTTCTTAGGTTACCCAAGAGCACTCTAGTGCGTATAGGTTCATGGTCATTGGTGATAACACCATTATGGAATCTAGAGATGCAGGTGTTCTTTGAACACATTTTTCCTTTTAGGTCCGGACCTTGCAAAAGGGTCCGCGATGACCTCTCGAGATGTTCCTTCGACTAGTCAAACCCCAACTCTAGATGTTGAAACCGAACCTAGAAGAAGTAAGAGGGTCGGGCAGAGAAAGTTTCGGTCCGAGTTTGTGACTCTTGCGGTAGAGTCTGAACCCCAAACCTATAAGGAAGCAATGACTTGTCCAGGAGCTCCCTTACGGGAAGAAGCTTCCCTTAATGAGTGGGATTCCATTCAAGATAACGACACTTGGGATCTGGTAGACTTACCTCTGGTAGTAAAGCCATAGGGTGCAAATGGGTCTTTAAAAGAAAGCTTAGACCAGATGGGACTACGAAAAACACAAAGCTAGGTTGGTAGTCAAGGGCTACGAGACAAAAGGAAGGAGTAGATTTCTTTGATACATATTCACCGGTCACTAGAATCACTTCTATTAGGATGCTGATTGCTATTGCTTCTATTTATGATTTGCATATACATCAGATGGATGTTAAAACTGCATTTTTACATGGTGAATTGATTGAAGAAATTTACATGGAACAACCTGAAGGTTTTGTTGTGAAAGGTTTAGAAGATAAAGTATGCAAATTGAAAAAATCTCTGTATGGTTTAAAACAAGCACCTAAACAGTGGCATGAAAAATTTGATCATGTAATGATGACTAATGGCTTCAGAATTAATGAATCTGATAAATGTGTTTATGTTAAATCGGTGGATAATTCTCATGTTATTGTATGCCTGTATGTTGATGATATGCTCATATTAGGCAGTAACCTTGAAATCATTAATGCCACTAAAAGCATGCTGAACGAAAACTTTGACATGAAAGACTTAGGCCCCCATTGATATAATCTTAGGGATGAAAGTCGGAAAGACAACTCGATGGTTATAGTCTTAGTCAATCTCATTATCTTTGAAACCGTGCTCAAGAGATTTAAGCATGAAAATGCTAAACCCTGCATCTACTCCTTATGACCCCAATTGTAAATTGAAAAAGAACAAGGGTGAAGGAATTCGTCAACTCGAGTATTCTCGTGTTATTGGCAGTATTATGTATTTGATGAACTGTACCAGACCTGATATTGCCTACGCAGTGAGCAGATTGAGCAGGTACACTTGCAACCCTGGGGAGAATCACCGGGAAAGCCCTATCTGAGTTCTACGGTGCACGAGAGGAACTTCAAACTATTGCTTAAGTTTTGGAAGTATCTGCTTTGTGATAGAGGGGTCTGTGATGCCAACTGGATATCGAGAGAGACAAGTGCAAGTGCACAAGTGGGTACGTCTTCACACTTGGAGGTGCGTCGTGTCATGGAAGTATTCCAAACAGGACATGTATAGCTCGATCCAAGATGGAGTCTCGAGTTTATAGCCTTGGATAAAGGCACAGAGGAAGCTGAATGGATACGAGGTTTCCCGGGAGGAATTCCACTGGCCCAAGCACGTGTCTTCTATCGCAATCCTTTGTGACGGTAAAGCCGCTATTGGATGTACAGAGAATAAGGTGTACAACGGAAAGTCGATACACATTCGTAGAAGACACAAGACAGTGAGACAACTACTCTCTACGGGTATCATCTCTATAGACTTTGTAGGGTCTAAAGAGAACATTGGAACCCTTTGACGAAAGGGTTACCTAGAGAGAAAGTTAGTTCCGCATCGAGGGGGATGGGACTTAAGCTCATAGAATAAAATTGCCAAGAAGGATACTCAACCTTGTGAATGGAGCTCCAGAATCAAGGTTCAATGAGACTACTAATTTTTGGTGATAACGAGAGAGAAAGCACTATCTTAGTCCCTCCCTATGGTGCAGCGTGTGATAGTGCTACCGCATGATTTAGGATGATCCGTTGAGATCTTAATGAGTACCATGGCTTTGATTAAAGCGGGGTGTGGCAGGACACTCTTTATGGACTCACCTATGTGAATGTTGGAAGTGGGGCCGCTTCTATGAGAATTTGAGCGGATTCTCTAGAGACATTCATTACGTCCGGATTTAGCCCAAGGCCAAAATGGGCACAACGGCAAGAGCTTGGCAGCTTTTCTTTGATACATCAAAGCGTGGTTGTTATTTCCGAATTGCACTCCTTGTTGTCGGTTCAAGACATTGTGTTCACCGTAACAACAAGCGATTCCAGTAACCTCTCACTAAGTTAAGGTTCAATCTCCGGGACACCTTAGCCTAATTTTGATGTATTCTGTTTTCTCGTATTTTTGTCGACATGTTTTATTATTCATGTGGGGGATTGTTGGAAAAAACGTGTTTAACCAAGGACTTTGACTTGCCCACAAAATGTTTTTTCCTTGTGAATAGTTAAAACATTAGTCCCACATAGGTGAAAATCTAAACAATTTTAGACTTAAATACCATAGAATTGGGCTATAAGGGCGGCCCTTTGGGCACTTAGCCTTTTGTGCGATTGGGAAGACTTAGACTATGGCTAGGGTCCCTTTCCGACACGCGTGGTGCTTCGCATGAAGCACGCACGCCGCCGTCCGTCCGTCCGGTCGGTCGGTCGGTCGGGTCGGGTCCGGGTGTGGGTGTGGGTGTGGGTGTGGGTGTGGGTGTGGGTTCAATAAGACTTATCTTTTTACTGAAAATTTTACTCATGTTTTACGCACATGTGTCTTTTTGTTTGGACGTGCTTGTCACATATGTGAAGCAATATTCCCTGTCCTTACGTGTTTGGTTTGTTGCTTTAAATAAAAGTCACATTTCTCGAAAAGCGATTCCCGCAAAAGTGCTTTTCGAGACAAAGTCATTTTGACATGAAAACTACACACTTTGTTTGAAGTCCGATTTCTTTGGCTTGTTTTGTTTGTTTGAAGAACAAAAAACATAACCGATAACCTTGTCATACGCATGGGTTTTCCTTGGCGTTTTCTCTTGTTTTGCTTACTGATTTTTGCTATAAATAGTGAAGAGTTTCTCACTTCATAACACACACCAAGAGAAGCTTTCTCTTCTCTTCTTCTTCTCTTCCTCTCTTCTGTTTTCTTAACAGAGTTCTTAAGGTTTTTTGAGAAATAAAAACTTTCAGTTTTTCTCTCTTGGAGTAACAACTTTTCCAGTGCTGCCAAGCTCTTAGGGTACCTTCCTTGTATGCTACATCGAGAGGTACTAGCGGTAGTTGTATCCTGGAGGTGACTCGCCAACTGCTATAGCATCTCAGAGGAGTAGCAGGCGATATTGCCTTTAGGTCAGCGTATTTATACGTGCCTCTACTGTTCCATTACCATTGTTTGAGCATCACCAACAACATCGAGTGAAGCATGGGTTTGAGCTAAGTATATTCTTCACATCTCTTTCATTATTGTTACATTGTTTCCAACACATATATATATATATATATATCAATTTAAGATTTTGTAGGATTAAACCTCCATAGTGCCCTCCTTGTCGAGGAATTTATTTCAAGCAATCGTTAGTCGGTGCTCTCTATTCATGGAAACTTGTGGTTGTGGTTTGACAGCCATGGTGATTATCATCGCTGTTATGCACGGTGTGGTTCTCATTTCTGCACATTAATAAGTTCATTATCCAATCTCATGCATTATGCTACATATAATTCCGGTAGTAATTTTTCGGCCCTTCAAATGTATATTAGAGACAAATATTATAGACATAAGGTTTTTGATATACCTGGTATTTGCGTGATTCTCGCAATATTCATGTTGAGGTTTGTGGGCATGCACCTTTGGGTATCAACTTGCATCGGTTGTGCCATTGCCTTCCCTTGTTAGGCCGACCGAGCGAAGCGAGGGATGACTCTATATATGGTGACTTTGTGTCATTGTGGCACATGACTTTTTTTTTCCAATTTGAAGAAAAAGATTGGATTTTGGTGTCCCAAACAGATTTCAATCAACAATGAAAGGACTAAAGTAGCCCTCCACGTTTTCAATCACCTCTGTAAATGGTGTAAATACAACATAAACTGAAGGGTAATGGCGTAAATTTGGCAGCCTGAAAAAAGGACACGGAGGTTGGAAATATGTTAATTGTTGAGGGTGTTCTGGTAAAAAATGGGGTAGAGGTTAGAGGGTCGAACCCGTTCACCTCCAAATTTTCATTTTTTTCCTTCTTTTTTTTTCCCCTTTCTTCCTTCTTCTTCTTCCTCTCGATTTCTTCTGAGAACAACGATCTTTATCAACCAGAAATGAATTGGAGGCTTCGAGATTGAAATAAGAGGAGATCGATCCTCCATTAAGTAAAGGTAGCGGTGTTGTTCTCAATAGCTGATTCGACTCAAGGAAACAAGATAATTGAGAGAGATGGAGATTAGGTTTTTGAGATTAGGCGTTGAGATTTTATTGAATTGAGGTGTTTTGAGTTGCTGATGGATGAAGAATGAAAGGGAATTTTTATCATGGAGTCAATTTCATTCAGAATTTAAGGTAATTTAGGGTTTCTTATTTGATTTTCTTTTAATTTGAAATTGAGTATGAATTAATGATTTATTTCATGGGTGTGCTTAAATCGAAGTTGTAGGAATTGTATGTGGTTAAGTTTTGGGCTATTTGTACCACTGCGTTCCACATAATCTTAAGAAGTGTGGAATAATATACTGGTGGTGTTTTGAAGGTTGAATGGTGTTGTTGCAGTAGCATCTGGTAATTGGTTTTTGCAAACCATTCAAAGTCTATATATTCTAAAAGTTTGGTTAATGGCGTGCTCTATCTTGGTGTTTTCGCAGGGCCAGGAAAGGATGCTTTTTGTAAGAGACAAACATAAAAGAAGTAGCTTGTTGAAAAAAAATGAAAAGAACCAGGTTAAGTATCCAAGCAATTTGCTAAAGTTGGTGATTTTCCAAGGTAAGACATTGTTAACACGACTATGTCTTAAAAAGCATTAACTTTTATGCTGCTAATCAAATCCACTTGGAACCCTATTGGCTATTTTATTTTTGTTTTGTACGTAATTAGTACTCAGTTTATGTATTGTTGCTTAAGATTAAGAACTATGCTTAATTTAGATTTCAGATGCTGATAGATCCAGTATTTCCTTTAGATGCTCACCGGAAACGACCGTCTTTTTAAACCTAACCTTGTACATGAATGTAGCTTATGCAGCAATGCCGAACCTGAGTATGTGGTTATATCATTTCATAAAGAAGTGCCCATTTTTCTTTCTCAAGAAAAAAATCTCCAAATTTGAACCCCACCACCATTTTTTCACATATCTTTAAAATGAGTCGTTCAGGTTCATAATTAGAATAACAGGACTGTAAGAAGAAACCATTTTTTCACATATATTTAAAATGAGTGGTTCAGGTTTCTCTTTTTGTTAGAGAATACAACTTGAATGTTATCCTAAAACATTGCCTTGGTTTATTTGTTTTTGAGCAGATTGTTGGCCATGAAACAAACCGTGTTCCTAGATGTCAAAGAGTATTTGCTCATGCACACGACTACCACATAAATTCCATTGAAAACAACAGGTTCAGTTCAAATTCATTGATTCTTTGTTAATTAGGGATTGTTGTTAGTTGGTGTGATTTTTCTATGTGAAGATTAAAGATTACTCTCATTGTTTACAAATTTTAAATGCATTTCTAATATGCGTCTGTAGCTTTCATGTTAGTTACATTTGCTTGTTGTCGAAAGTTTCTCACATTCTACACTTATAATTATAGAATTTCCATATGGTTAGAACTTGAAGTTTCGTGCTACACTTTGTGAGAATGATATCACAATGCAAATTTTTACTCATGCAATGCAAGCCAAGTTAATAATGAGCTATAGTTTACTTCTGATGAGTGATTTCTTTTGATGTGAATCCTATTTCTGTAGAATTAGATTGTGTTTGTCAGGAAAAGTACGCAGTGATGGAGTTGTGTTTAGGATCTAGAAATCAAGTTAACTCATCAATTTACATTTTGTGTCATGCTTAGCAGTGTTTGACAGAATTCTTGAACCAGTCATGTAGTAAAACTGTGCAAAAGGGAGGAGAATTAGCAAGCCAATGCTACCAGTTTCGTACACCGGGTGTTACAGATTGAAGTGTGGAACTCAAAGTTTCACTGAATCATAGAGTGGGTACCAATTATATTTGAAGAATCGCAAAGGCATGTATGCGTTTCGAGTCACGTTTTCGGTTAAGTTTCCGCCATAATTGTATTCGAATTCAATTTAACTTTTCAACTGTATACAAATTTACAAGTCCGACTCCGTTCCATTATGGCAGAAGTAAATAAATTGTGAGTACAAAATGTAGTTTTGCGTCAATTTTTTCGGTCGGCCTTCCCACCGTGGCAGCGGTCATCTAGTAGAATATAAAAGGTGTGAGTTAAATGAAATGCCCAGACCCAATCCAATATATATACTGATTTGCTCATTAATTTCCATAATGGAATAATGGTATTAACACCGCACCTTTCTTCATCATTCACTTTCAGTTTCAATTTTTGAATCGTCATTTTAATGTCCATTAATGGAATAATGGTACTAACACCGCACTTTTCTTCATTATGAATTTTCCGTTTCAATTTTTTAATCGTCGTTTTAATGTCCCCTTGTGGTTCCTAAATTGTGTATGCAAATGGTAAAGTCACATGCGAAATCGTCTTACTATAATAAAGAAAAGAAGACCCCTTTTTGGTGAAACCTTCTTTTGAGTGAAAGCTTTTCACATGACAATAATACCCCCCATTAACTAAGTTAATATTTGTATATTCTGAGGAATGCCATTGTTTTAAAAATAGATAAAAAAAAATAAAACTTAAATATCTTTAAAAATACACATCGGATTTTTGCAAAATTGATATATTTGGAAAGCTCTTTAAATTATCTATGTAATGAGTACAAACAAAGATATTAAATTTTTATTTTAAGATTTTTTTCTCCATTATTATCAAATTTGGTGTTGTTAAAATAATCCAATTCAAGCATGTGCATCGTACATGTGGCCTTACTAGTAACCGATTAAATCAACAGTTGGTGAATGAATGGTAAAGTAAATGTGGTGTATGATTATGAAAGTTTTACTTCAAAATCCTTGTGCCCCAACCATTATCTAAATGGTCAGTTATCATTTGTGGCTTTCCAATCGTCAGATTACATTACCTAAGGCCCAAAAAAAAAGTGTAATTCGGTATTTGGATGGATGATTTTTATGTTGGATTCACTTCGTCATTTTAGAATTAGGTACTCTGTAATGGGAGATAATCTCTATGTATGCTGATGGACCTCGTTCCACATCGACGTATCTGTATGGATAATGGATGTCACACATCTACTAAGAGCATCTCCAATGTTAGCGGTGAAGGTAATCCTAGGTGGTGGTCCTATTAATACCTTTTTGTTGTGGGTCATTCCTATGTGGCTAAAAAAAATTAAAGTTATACTTTCTACCTAAAATTTCATCTCCAATGCCAAGGTATTATTACCCTAGAACTTACAGAGAAATTAATTTTTGACAAAGAATTAATGATGTATTAAAAGACCTTGGGTCATGGAGAAGGTAAAGATATGACTTTCTCCTTTACCCTTTCCTATGAGATGGCAGCCATGTCATACATTTATCTTTACCTTGACCTTGACATTGGAGATAAATTCTTGGTCAGAAAAGTGCAAAATCCTAGGTGTCATGTCTTTTTAAGACCTTCACCCCTAGCATTGGAGATGCTCTAAGGAACCGTATATGAACACAATCTGCAGATCATTAAAATATTGAAAAACAGACAAACCCAAACATTGGATGTGCTGTTTAATGTTTGCACTTTGCACCAAAAATCACAGTCGAACTTACATATCCGAGTCTTACTATGAACCGTTAAGGTGTTTTATTTCAGCTATGTACATTAGGGATTAACCCCATGCTTTTACAGGATGGAAATCTGCCTTACCAAAAAAACCCAGATCTTTACAGTTCCTAGAAAATTCGATTCCTAGAAATGTTCCTATTGGCATCTAAACATAACTTTAATAAATTTATAAGGATATGCGGTAGGGTTACATACCAAAAACACATGCGAAAGCAATAGGCAAACATTTTTCAAGTATGGATAATCGAAAGAAACATTATTCAAGTTTAAATAGCAATTACGGTAAATAAATTGTGCTCTCTAAATTGTTTAGTTGTGCCACATCTATTTCACGGCAGAAGTGTAGCCCCCAAATATTGGTTGTCTAATAGGTGTTGTATGCATAGCATTAATCCGAATCCTCTTCGGATGAGCAATAGATGTAATTCACTCCTCCTATGAATTCTTCTTGTATTTCTGTTACTATGGTTCTATTTTCATCGGCCATATGCATCGGTGATTGCATACCGGTAACATCATAGTCCATTTCCACAGCTAGTTTTCGTTGAAGCCTCAATTGCATTCTTTCATTCTCTTCTCGAATCATTAATAGTTCAGAGTACATGTGATGCATGAAGTAGGGTTTTTCTTTTCTTTTTTTGCTCGGCAAGTAGGGTTTTTCCTCCTCAAAGGAACCGGTAGGTTCTCACGACGACACCACCGTCGTCTCAATTCCTCACGGTATCCTTCCGCCTCATCGATTAGTTTGAATATTCTCTTGTCGGCCTTTGACTTACACCTTCCTAGTGGGTGTCCAGGTTTGAATTCCGGTAGAAGAATCATTCTAGCCTTCTCATCACGGTTAACGGCTTCCAAGTGTTTGTATGCATCCGTGTTGATTGCATAACCTGGCCTGCAGGGTTGTGGTCGCTGGCACACCTTCTTAGCGGGTCTCTCACAAAGTCCTTCCAATCTCCTTGACCGTTGGCTATGTTGTGTTTCCGAACTTCCTCTACTCTCCATCGTGTTGTTCGCCTCTGAGAACCACACAATAAAATTAAAAAAAATGTAGCATATATTTGGATTGTAACCCAAAAATCAACTAATAATTATGCAAACTTACATGAGTATCCGTGCACTGGGAACTGGAAATCGTTTCTCCACAGGTTTAACACTTGGTTATTTTATCTGCCTCTGTAATTGTCGCACCACACCACTCCATAATTTATATAGTGTATGCTTTCTTGTTTGTCTTTCGACATGCAAAATAAATCAAAGGCATTTTATGCGACAAAATTAGTTAAAAAGACCAAAATCAATAGTTCAGGTGAAAAGGACATTTAGATTTTGATATCATGTTTAAATGGACAAAAATGTAAAAATAGTCAGGATGTAAACAGTTTCATCCTGCCCATTTTCAAATCGGAAAACGGGTCATATGACCACAACCCATAAAGTGTGGGAGCAATGGACTTGTAAAATATAGGTCTGGGTGAAAAGACATAAGAAAAATTAGTCATTTGTACCCTTAACTTTAAACTTTATTCTTTATTATATCCTTTTTCTCTCTTATTTATTTCTCACTCCAATTTAAAATTAATCGCGAGAAAGGTCTTAACTTCCCAAATATAAGTCGGATTTTAATAAAATTTATATTTTTGGAAAGGGCTCGAAAATCTCTACAAAACAAGATCCATTATTGATATGAAATTCGAAAAAAAAAATATATATATTTTAACCCAGACCGAGTATACATTATGCACCCAGGTGCAACTGGCCAAAATTTATTTTCTATAAAAATACGTATTATGCACTCAGGTGCAACTTAGCCAAAATTTATCTTCCATAGGAATATCGTTATGCACCAGTGCAACTCCGACCAAAATTTATTTTTTATCTGGCCAAAATATTTTTCCTATACGAATCAGAAAAATATACATTATGCACTCGGGTGCAACTAGGCAAAACCTATTTCCTATAATGCTATATGCATCATGCACTCGGGTGCATCTTGTGTAATTAGGGGATAAATCTAGGTTTATCCTACTAATCAGCTGTAATATAATATACACAACCAAAATCATTTAGTTCATGATCTCGAGCAATCAATCCGCCACCATTACCATTACATTCACCTTCAACACATCAACCAAAAGTAAGCATTCAAGAAGAAAATAATGGGAACAAAAAAAAAAAAATACATTATGCACTCGGGTGCAACCTGGCTAAAATAATTTTTTCTGTTAAATTATACAATATGCACTCAGGTGCATCTCGTGGATCAATCTAGGTTATAGTGTTAGTTAGTTGAAAGTTATAGTAAAGAAAATATTATGCTAGTATCAACTGCTTCCGGTATCACTTCTTACTTTAGCCTGAAACTCAACCAACCCAACATAGTCTGAGCACCATATACTCTCCTTTATTCAATCACTGCCTCGAGCCGTGACTAACTTCCCATTATTCTTTCCTCCTGGTTACTCTTGGCTGCAACACCTTAGACATCATCACTACCATTTGTAGCTTCCTTGCAAACTGCAACTACAACAACAAACAACATTCATTGCTGCCGTTTCATCCATTCTACACACCGCAACTTCATATATTATGTGCAACCAAATCATTAGTGCATGATCTCGAACAATAAATCCAACACCATTACCATCACATTCACCATTAAAGCATCAACCAAATATAAGTACCATATAAGAAAAATAAGACGAACAACAAAAATTATTATTCCATGAGAAACATAAAGAACACTTCCTTTGATTTTGATAAAAGAAGAGGTCATGTTCATTTCCAATAATTGAGATCATTTCCAACAGTTGAGATCAGTATATGAAGTCTAGTTGCAGTGGAAAAACATGGTGAGACTAATGCAACCATTATAGACTCTTATATTCATTAATTAAAATGAAAAAATGGATCACTAAGCTCAGTTCCCCAATGTCAAGAAAATACACGGAAAATTTATACTTGGACTGAAAGAGGAAATAATACAAACACCTTATGAGCCTGAACAAAATTCGCACAATTCTAACCTTAGTACTAAATTGTAGAACGCCAATACAAGAAGAATCACTAAATTAAAGTAGCAATCGATTAGATTAGGACAATAATCAATTATTCATCAATATATCAAACAAGAGATTTACTCGATGTGCATGAATCAATAATCTAAGGGAGTCCTAATTCACCTCTTCTAATAAATCAGATTCAAACAAGAGATTCTGTCAAATTGAGAAACATATGAACCCCCATGTGATTTTCCCTTGATTAACATCATTGATTCAATCAAATTCAACAACCTAACGAACGTAGCTTTTGCTGCTACAATTAAGCAATTGAATCTGTAAAGTATCGATGGAACAACCTCTTTCCTCACCCATAAACCAGCACCAAATGCCTCTTCAATTTCACTTCTCATCAATAAATTAAGAATTCGCAGTAAAAATCAACACTTACCCAAAGTTAGCCGATGGTGGTGGTAGTAATAGCGATGGCGTTGGAGTTGTTGATGCTGGTGGTGGTGGCCATGTTGGTAACCGTGGAGGTGTAGACCGGCGTTGTAGTTGTGGTGTTGCTGCTGCTGTTGCTTATGGTGTCGGAGGTGGAATCGAATAGGCTACAATTGAATCTGAGAAGAAGATAAGAAAAAGGTGAAGGGCATATAAGTAACTTAAGTCTTAATATCATAATTTGAGTACGGGTAGAATGGCCATGATGGCTATTAAAACAAATTATTTGAATATATGGCTATTTGAAAGGTTGGCAAAGTTTGCTTGTCTTTTAGACCCAGAAATTCAAATCTAGGGCCTATTTAACCAAAAAACTGATTTTCAAATACTTTTTCTTATTTTTAATTTACATCAGGATGAATCCGTTTCATCCGTTTCTTATTTTCAAATACCCATTTAAAATTTTAGAATCCGTTTTAATTCTGCATCCAGTTTCATCCTTTACTACTTTTTAAGTTTAAGTCAGGATGAATCCGGTTTCATCCTTGCTATTTTTTTAGTGTCCATTTCACCCATACTAATTTTTACTTGTCCATTTAAACCATGTTTTAAAAATATTTGGACAAATGACCCATTTTCCGTTTTTTGCGGCATTAACCTATCCCTAAAATTTTTAAAAAGTGAAACCGACCGCTATTGCATTTTATGTGAAAAAATTATGTCCTTAAAGTTCTTTGCCATATTCCGTTTTAATTCTGTCCCAATTTTCACCAAGACTAAAAATGACATAACGCAGAAGGTGAAATTATAACCGATAATCTTAACTTATGCATGCATAATCTTTACGAAATGATGATTCAATTGTTATTATCAATAACATTAATTCATACTTGCAAAATCTATCAAAAAAAAGTGATTGCATTATCAACATAAAAAGTCTGTAGTTCAAAAGCATCAGTCATTTTTGTTCCAAAAAAGTGATTGCATTAAACCAATTACTTGATCTTATACATGCTTCGGATTCTATATGATACTGGACCTCTTTGGATTCTTCCTTTTCGTGTTCCGTATGCTACCGGATCTTTTTGATTAGCAGGAGGTCGTCGAGTAAGTGACTGAGTGTTGACTGTTGCCTTTTTAGTTCGAAATGATACCTTAGAAACCAGACGGGTATTCATTTGTTCACATTGTGGTTGCGGAATGTTTTCGCTGTCAACTTCACCTGCGTTGTCATCCTCTCTAGTTCGGCACGTGAAGGTCGGTAGTTTTATTATGACGGTACCAGGAGGCGGTCTGTGTCGAGATGCAACAGTGATTGGATTTTGGAACGTTGGCATTTTTCCATAATAATGGACAGTGTCACAGTTGCTGCCACCGTTTTCGCTGCGTTTTTCTTTTCCAGAAGTTTTCATCGTCATTGTTGCCTATCAAGCATTTGGAAATATTCAGAACAGGACAATGATAAGGGATATGAACTGCTAAACATGTAAATATTCGGACCAAATTAAGTCTATCCTCAACATCTGGCTGATTTCTGAGATACATTTGTAACATAACCTAAAATATCAGTCTGGGACATACCAATATCTGGCTGATTTCTGAGATACATTTGTAACATAACCTAAAATATCAGTCTGGAACATACCAATACCCTTACTTTCTCTCCCACAACTCTTTGAATTGGAACTTCATCAAACCAATTAGCCAGTAGTGACCAAAAAGAACATGAAAGCTACTTAACTGGTGTATGAGATGACCTGTTTCTATAAGCGACTAATCTAAATAAAGGAATATTATGCAGTTTCCCAGTATGGCGTCCATAGCAATTGGTGTTTTCTCATTACTGGGTAATTACCAAAAACATGTCGCATTTACATTCAAATAGGTACCGTCCAAAGTAGTCGAAATCGTTCCTCGGTCCTACTCGGTTGGGGAGTTTGGAGCGAGGAGCAGTAAGTTCGGACTTGGAAATCGCTAAAACTCAGCCTAATACTCGGAGAATATTTATTAGATACTTATAGATTTTTGCTCATGAGTTAAGATTTGTACCTAATTAAAATTAAAATTTTAACGCTATCATATAAATAAGTATAATATTGTTACATTGAACATATTTATAATGTTTTTAGAGGTTTTTCCATTTAATAACTCTCATCCGAGGGGTTACGAATTTTTTTTGTTTATGATTTCCGTACATGCAAGGCCAACTCGGAAAAATCGCCAACTCGTTTTGCCCAAAAATAGGTCCAAATCGCCAAAATCGGCCGACTTAATCGCTAAAAATCGGAAATGACTTGGAATCGGAAATCGCCTCGGTCATATAGCTTGTAGCGAGTAATCGGCCTTGGAGAGCGATTTTAACTACACTGGTACCGTCCATTTCCAGGCACATTACAATATTCTTTTCACCAAATCCCAGAACAGATAATGAGATACCGTCTAGTATATACACCTAGATAATAACGAACTATTGAGATACCGTCTAGTATCTGCACCTGGCTTTATTTTGCTGTTGCAATTTTCATTAACACCAATGGACATGGTAGGATAATAACTAATTAATGAGATACCGTGTAGTATCTCCAATTTTTATTAACACCAATGGACATGGTAAAACATTTAAAGGATACGTATATGAATACCAAGTGAAAATCATTATAATTTCGAAAACAGACGAAACCAAAAATCACATTATCTGAATTCATATTCTGCACCAAAAATACCAATCATCAGCGATTAACCACACTCTTCTATAGGATGGAATAGTACATTATGTGAGAACTTCTGGGTAGACCACATTATTTGTTTCCTCACCCGTTTTGTTTGCTGGCAGTAATAGGGAAATTCTTTTTGCATTAGTGCATCTCGAGAGAGCCACGTATAGCCGGCCATGGCTGAAAACTGGGATTCTCAAATCGATCCCAATGTACTTTACAGATTTACCCTGTGATTTGTTAATCGTCATTGCATAATCCAACCTTATGGGAAACTGTCTCCTTGTCATTTGTACTGCGATATCTGAAGCAGACGGTGTGAGTGAAATACGGGAATAAAAACCACATCTCCAGCTTTATCTCCTGTCAATATTGTCGCCACAATCACATGATCCATGCATATTTCCACCCTCATTCTGGTGCCGTTACACATTCCATTGGTGGGCGCAATGTTGCGAAGCAGCATAACAGGGCACCCAACTTTCAGGTCCAACTTGAACGGTGGCAATCCGGGTGGGTTCTGCTGGTTCAATCTTTCGTTTGGCCAATTTGCGGGATTATCTTCATTGAATGCCGAGGCTCCCTTGCCCAAATTCTCATCCGGCTTGTCTGCGGCAAGGTATGAGTGGTATTTGCCCCGATAACTTTGCAGTATCAATTGGTTGATTACCGTCACATCATCGTTCCTGGGACACAAAATCGTTCTCTCGGTCATATAGCTTGCTGTGGGGATGCCCATTTCCTCAATTCCCGGATATACCGTCGATATAAGATCTTTAAGATTTTCACACCTTTTCATTGAAGGCGGTAGACGAATTTTCGGCTCTGGGTCCTCTCCCACCTGCAAACACATTGATTTTACGTTTAATGTTCAGCCATCATGTAATTAAAATATGTTTCAAGCGGGGAATGCTGATACCTTTTAGGTACTGCAAATTGATAGCGATAACATCAAGATCCAACTTTTAATTGAAGTTTTAAGTGAAGATACAACCGAAATGGGAGAGCAAACAAAGTTCTGAAAGCAGACTTGAAAACAAAGTTCTGCAAACAAACCTGTATACCAAGATCATGGTATACCGTTTGGTAGGTTCAAATGATTATCTGTGGAATATGTAGGTAAAGATATGGAGTAAAATAATAAAAACAGGCAAACACTAATGTTTTGTGAAATGTGCAAGACATATATACACACTTATATACCTATTTGATGAAAACACTAATGTCCTCACAGCAATTTGAACCCTGAACTGGGTATTGGTTTTAAATTTTTTTATGTTCCTATTCCGTTTTAGAACTGGGTATTGGTTTTTGACCTGATTGCTGAGTGCCATGCCCATTTATACCCGGTTTGTTAGCTCGCACATCATGAAAACCTAATTTCTGTTTATTTACCGCTTCAAATCTGCCGTTACAAGCCTCTTAATTTTGGCCAGAGTGATTGCTTGGTACCTTTGGCCTTCCATCCTCCTTTGTGTATGTTTTTTTTTTCTTTTATTTCATTGCCCATTCATGTTTTGGCAGGCGTTTCATTTTGTGCCCATTAATTGTCATGGCATTGAAAGAATGAAAATCTATAGCCTATATAAGACGCCAGATTTTCAGAGGCAAATCACGCTCAATCACCACATCTTCCCTCTTTTGAAATTCTCTTCTGCAGTGATTCCAGGTATGTAAACATGTCATTATCCTCGAATCTTTTAATATTGTGTATATAAGTCATACAACCCTTTGGGACAAACATAGTTAAAGAAACATGTAAACTTTGGTGGACTAAACCTTAGATATAGATGTGATAAGTACTACTTATAAAATGAAATTAAAGATTTACTGGAAATCGTACAAAAGGTCTCAACCCGTGCCGTAACGGCACGAGCAAGGATATGTGTGTTTCAAATGTATCCATCGATTCATACATGTCGTAATTGTCTGAGAATAATCGAACCGATCGATCCAGGTCTAAATGTTTTGAGGAGTTTGGCTAATAAACATGTCCTTATCCTCGAATCTTTTAATATGTGTATGTAAGTCATACAACCCTTTGGGACAAACATAGTTAATCGTTAGAGCAAATCCTATGGTCAGTAAAACATTACTTCGTTCACTACATCAAAAAAATATCATCAAAGGTCATTCACCAAACTTGTAACAAAACTAAAAATACCTAAAATTACTTTAAAATCAATTAGATTAATCTTGTAAAAATCATTAGCATTAGAATTTAACTTTTCTCTTTGAATTGTTGGGTTCCCAATTTACATAGATTTGTGTTTATTCATTTTCCTAAAATTTATAATAATATTTAATTCTTGATCCATTTCTTTTCTTGTCTCTTTACCTATTATCATGAACTATTTCTCAAGCATGCATAATTACACGAAGTTGGGGAGAAATGACAAAAACAGAAATCATGACAAAAAAAAGGGAATAAAGAGAGATGTGAGAAACTGAACCGATTACAATTAATTCACGCGTAGCCTTGCATAATCCCATGAAGTAGGGGAGAAATAACGACAGAAACAGAAACCATGACAAAAAAAGGGGAATAAAGAGAAATGCGAGAAACTGAACTGATTATGATTAATTCGTGTGTAGCCTTGTGTTTGGTCAAATTTTTTTATAAGTTTCATTTTTCTTCCTGCCCCCTACCCGGCAAATTTTAAAATCACAACATCTTCTTTTTTTTGAAAAATCTGGCCTTTAATTTATTTTTTTAATTTTAAAAAATAATAAAAATCAAATTAAAAAAAAAAAAAAAAATTAACCAAGGGTGACTAAATAATTTACCTATCTTAGGACCCCTTTTCTCACCCTACTACCACTACTTATTCCACCACCCCATTATCATCACCACTCCACCAGTCTCACCAATACCCACCACCATTATCCCCACCGCTGCCCACCATCACAACCACCATCAATGCTTACTAATATGGTTAATATCAAATAAATTTATTATGCATCAACAAAAAATATATTCATTTGATTAATTAAAGAAACATTTATTATGAAATATCAATTGAACATTTATTATTAAATTGTAATTAAACGTGATCATTTATAGCGGTAGATTTATGTTCTGCGAGTATAAATTTGATTGTTCTTTATCTAGCCTAACTTGTCCAAACTTTGTTTTGTATTCTGGAAATGTAATCAATTTTATTTTAATGCTAAAAACCGTGATTTATTCTATCGGGTACTATAAATAGGCGAGATTCCATTTGGGTGATCCAAATGTCATGATCATATTGTTTTATATGATTTAGTATCCTCCTCAAATATTTGTGTTTTGTCCTTACCAGTTGTGCTAAAAACAACCAACTACATCTATCACAATAAAATATTGCTCATTTTGTAAAGACACAAAACTATTATTGTCCACTACTATTCACTAACATCCACCACCATACGTAAAAACCAGCCACACCCACTATTTTTTCCACCGACAGTAATGTTATGGAGACCGTAATCTAGAACCTGTTCCTCCGTTGGATTTTTTATCCCATAAAGTTTTTGTATTCTACAAGGTAGGTCATCACAGATGTACCTCCCGAATGTCTTCCATAAAACTTCAGGTTGTGTTGGTGAGCAATGCACCAGTATAATTCCAAATAGCTGCCTTGAGATTGATGACCGGTTTTGATTATTGCCGCTTCTTTCAAGCACTTTTCCCATTCCCCATCATCTTCCAACAAACCCAGTTCTATACACGCCGATTTGAATGTCGGGTGATGCTTGAACTCCATCTTTCTTTGTTGTTCTCAAGTCTTCAAATGATTTGGCTCCCTTAACTATGGTAAGCAATAATCTGAGGTAAAATAGTTCACCCGCATTAGGTGGGACGAAATACAGCCTACCAATTGTAAATCCTTGTTTCCGAGGCGACCACATCAACATCCTCTTGCTCCGTACACAGTGCTCTGGGAATTCCAGGTAAGTATATTCCGGTGCGTCAGGATTTAATGTGTAGTATTCAAAGTAACCCATCAACGTCGTTTTGCTATTTTCCGCTGTGAATTGTATAACCGAAGCTGGTTTTTCTGGATCGTACACCAAATTTTGTTGGTCTGGTAGGTGTACTGAAAGGCGTTGCACCTTTGGGTTCTCTTCGTGCAATCTATATCCCAAAATACTCCAGAAAGCCTCTGGAGGTCCGACGTATCTAGCATCGATATACTGTCTGATCTCGTTGTCGCCTCCAGCAACCATGTTTGTCCGGTCATGTCCCTTGTAAATATATTTGTGTATATATTTTACCGCCCGTACATTGGCGCACACCTCCACATTGATATGGCAGTTAAACATGCGTGTGAGGTGTGGGTTGTATGGAACCACATCCATATTCGTGTATGAGTTATTTCGATAGCGAAATACTCATCCATCATTGCGGCGTCTGTATATCGGATACCCATCGTCAGGCAATGAAGTAGATGCTGAATATTGTTTGGGATAATTCTTTGTGCACTTACCCTCATGCATGCATAATGCATCTGGTTTCCTTGAACCACACGGTCCATGCACCATACATTTTTGGATTGTCTCAAAGAGAAGAGGATCCGCCACCTCATTTGGGAATTCTGCGCATATTATATTATCCACCTGTTCTGGTGTGTGGATCTTATCAGCCTTGTCCAAGAAAATCAGCGCTTGCATATGGGGCAGTCCTCTCTTTTGGAATTCAATTGTGTACACATGTGCCACCGTGGTGCCAAATACTCTGTTTTCTTGTATCTCATTCATCAGTGCCTTGCACTTCAACTCAAACACTTTGGCTACTAAATCGGGCCTTTCGTGTGGCTGTTGTTCGGGAAAAAATAACCCCTGATTTCTTCCCAGTTTTGGGTTCGCTGTCATAGTGAGAAAGATATCCGGGTGATGGTTGTACCTGGTGATGGCCATCGAATCCTGGTATATCTCGTGCATATATCGAGGGCCACCTGTGAATGTGGATGGTAAGATCAACGGTTGTCCGGTTTCAGCAGCATTTTGATTGGAGGCGGCAATCTTGCGTATTTTCTTGTATTTTTGAGCCCGCAATTTCAGTTGACCATGTTGCATCCATTCAAGCCGGTTCTGTTCAGTTGCCGCCCATGCGTCGACAATAAATTCTTGAAAAAGCATTCCTCCTCTCAGAATTGTTGAATATTCTCCCACCCTTGTAAAAATTCTGTAGGCACAATAGTCCATTTGGGTTAGTCGTTTCTCCGTTGCCTTTTTGAGTTCAACATTCCAACGAACCATGTCCGGCTCCCAACCCAACTCGCCGTATGGGAACAGAAGAACATAATGCAAAGGTAGATAAGCTGGATGGCATTCATTAATTCTTTCTAGATAGTGACTTCCTTTCAGGTGCAGCACAATGTCACGTACTCCGGATTTGATGGTGCCATCTCCTGGTAGAATAACGGATACCTCATCTATGATTGGAAGGTTATAGCGCCTCTTATCTGTGTCGCTCTTGTATTGGAGGGAAACATACACATCCTTCTCAGTCGACGGTACCTCGTTCAATATTTCATACGCCTGCTTATATTTCTTGACAAAAGCATAATTTTTCAACAAAACTTGTTGTATGATCTTGAGAACCTCCTCGTCTAGCATGGGGTTGTCTTGCTTGCGTTTGGATAACGCGTCTGACGGAGAATAAATATACAGCCGGGAGTATGTTATGGGATTGTTCTTTTCAAGTAAAAGTGTGCATGTTCGATGACGGAGCTCTCCATGAATGGCAAACGATGGTGGTCCCTTTCCCTTCAGTTCTCTAGGTTTCAGCGTGCACCCTAGACTCGTGAAAGCGTTGGATGAATTATACCTGTATCGATTTAACGGGTCACGCATTTAGTTGTAAAGAAAAGTTTTAATGAAACAGCATGGATGATTTGCTGATGATTGTGAATATCCAGTAATTCAATGATTTAAAATTTGTACCTCCGTATGTATCTAGGAACAATCTTGCTAACCTGTGGGTTCCTTCGTATAACTCTTTCGGCGGTTGAGGTGGTTCTCTCGGGTTGGGTAGTCTTATTTTTCCTCCAAACAAAGCATGAACCAAACAGGGGATCCTTTGGGGATGATTTTGCTAGTCTCTCTTCCATGAAGTGCAAAGCTCACAGTGTTTGCATTTTACATTCATACGCCGAGAGAATGTCGCACGTTGGAACACAAACTCGAGTTTGCATGTGCGTAAGCTGTTCCTGGGCACAGCGGTTGCAGATTTCCTTTTCGTTGTCATAGTCAGCTTCATCATCAGTATGGTCACTGCGAGAAAGAACAACAACAATTTGTTTTTAAATTATTGATTAGTGAACATTGTATTTCGGGAAGTAAAATTTTGTTATTGTGGAAGCCAAATAAAAATCACTTACATTTCATAAAACTCCTCGGCATATAGTTGTTGATGCTCTGCTATGGCCTTGCCTTTTCTTTTCTTGAAGTATCAACTTGGGTTGTTTCTGTTTTTAAATGCGGCACAGATCCAAAGTGGTTAACAAACCGAGAGGAAGATATTGGTGAGGCATACTATTGGTTACTTGAGGTGTTATAAAAAAAAAAGCGACAATATAATGGAGTGTTAATGTATGGATAAGGTTGTATGGTGCGAATGTAATAATTTTAATGGTGAATTCCTATATTTTACGGAATGACTAAGTATTCAAAAGCATTCAAGTATGGATGTATCTCACACATAATGGTTGTATTCAATATATAGGTTCAGTACCTGGTTGGTTATGTCATTCTTGTGAATAGCATTTGCCTCTTGCAGTTCTCTACTCGCCGTAGCGCCCGACTAGACTACGTCTCTGTAAAATTATACAAATTTAAGTGATCCCATATAGACTTTGGGCTAAATTGACCACATATTTGTTATGATTGACAATTTTACTTGTAAATTTTAAACCTGAAATCCTGCTTCCGCATTTTCTGCCAATTCACGGTTGCGTCTCATGCGTTGTGCAGCTTGGCGTCTCTGGTGTAACAGATGGGATGTAAGTGCA
The DNA here is from genome assembly GCA_023531295.1 of Papaver armeniacum. Taxonomy (NCBI): domain Eukaryota; kingdom Viridiplantae; phylum Streptophyta; class Magnoliopsida; order Ranunculales; family Papaveraceae; genus Papaver; species Papaver armeniacum. The sequence continues at coordinate 87,746 of JAJJWW010012682.1, forward strand.
CCACATGAGCCGAAAATCATTGTATCGGGAAAAAATAACCGTAAGAAGGCATATTAACTTACCGACATGGTTGATTCTACATTTAGCGGCACATCCGGGGCCTTCCAATTGTGTTGGCTCTTTGTAATGTGTGAGTTCTAAAAGTACTCTGTAAAATTGAATTCAAGGTAATTTATCGTCTTAAGTGGGATAGAAAAACAACAGATCATAGCTAGTTAATTATTTAATATGCCAAGAATAAATTTCGTACTGGCATAATGTTTGTGTTTTCTCCGGTGCAACCCGAATTTCTGCTTCGGCTTTTTCGCCAATTCACTGTTGTGTCTATTGCGTTGTGTCGCTTGGCGTCTCTGGAGTAAAAGATGAGATGTAAGTGCACTCCATGAGCCAAAAATAATTGTATTGGAAAAAAACAATAACAGTAAGCGGGCATATTAAATTACCGATATGGTTGATTCTATATTTAGGGGCACATTTGGTTCCTCCAATTGTGTTGGCTGCTGTACTTTGCGATTTCTGGTACTACTCTGTAAAATTGAATTCAAGGTAATTCATCGCATGAAGTGGGATAGAAAAACAGTTCATAGAAATTTTATGATTTGTTACCTGGGAAAATGTTTGTTGTTTTTCTAGTGCTTCACGGGTCCGCCTCCTACGTTGTGCGAGTTGGCGGTTCTGTAAAAGGTAGCCATGTCAGTGCAGTATGAGTTAATTATGATTTTGGAGAAAGATGTTCAAGGTAGATAAGCATAAGTAAACACACAACAAATAGTCTGACCGTCAAGGTGGATTCTTCCTGTGATTTATTAGTGTCTTAGAACGTGAGTTTCCAAGTTGGTATTGTAGGTGAATCTTTGGTATGCATTCGTTTGTTGGTTCTGTTTTAACATCAGATGCATATGCGTAAATAACTTTATAGTTATTTGTTCAATTTTCGTGGCTTGATGTTTATATTGTGGAAGTGATTATTTGGAAATTTGGATTTTCCCTTGGTGGAGTTGTTGCATGACGTTTGGATATTTCGATTTTTTTCATAAATACCGTATTTGTGTTGAACGTGGCCTTAATTGAAATCCTTAATTATTATCCCTTAATTAGGATTTCCCTCCAATTAGTATTTTCATTCAATCATGTAACAGAAGCAAAATTAATGTAGTAATGCCAAGACAGGAAGATTAAAGGGTTAACTGAAAGACGAAGTCAGTGAGAATTACCTGTGTGATGGAGCAGAAAAAGGGCAACACCATACTGATCAAAAATATTGCGTATTCTATCCCTACCAATATCCAAAGGTTCATTATAAGTTTATTCACTATTTCCCCCTTTCCAACATTGCCCAATCTCCACTAGGAGTCTCGATTTCATCACTATCTTCTTCAATGTCTTGATAAAGAAATCTGGAGTTGAAATCCATCTCTGTAACCTGCAAATTATTGGAAACATGAAGAGATTTTTATGTTATTATTAATCCTACAACAGAAACACGAACAATTGAATCCTCCCACTGTAATCGAAACAAAAACCCTTTAAATCCATAGAATCATATTAGAATGTGGGATATGGAGGGGTGATATGATAAAGGTTGCATAGTGAAAGGGGTAAATGGAGATAAAAGAGGGATTGATGGATTTACAGGACTCTCCAAGTAATTACTCCTTGAGACCGCCGATTTATCTATTTGGATGAATCGATCCACTATAGCGGGCGTTCTATACGTTTTAAGTTATTTGTAAGCCTCAATCAGCAGAAACAGAACAACACCTGATAAGATCTTGTCCGTTTGCGAGAGCAATTTAGTTTGGTCTCTCCTTAGATGCAGTTAATACAAGAATTAATACAGACTCTATGATGGATTGGATTAAAGATTGGATCTCGGAATCTGATTTCGCTAACTATTCAGGAAAGATTGCAACAATATCCTGGTTCATCTGGAAATATCGATGCTCAGTAGTCTTTGACAAAATAAACCCAAACCCAAATTCTCTTATTGAGCAAATTAACAAATTCTTACAACAATATCCACAAGAGAATATCAAGAAGACAAAAAAAAGTCTACCAACTATGGAACACAAGGATAAATGGTCAAGTTTAGCTTGGATGGATAATATTCATAGACGCGGCTTTCAAAAAAGGAAAACTCAACAATGGGATATGCTTTTATCCTATTCTCAATGGGACACCGAAACTTTTATGCACATTGCAGCGGGAGCAGATAGGGCTTCATCAGCTTTCCATGCAGAGTCAAAAGCCTTATTAAAAGCTTCATATTGGCTTAGTGAGAATATTCTATCTAGTGTCACCTTAGTTACAGATTGCAAAATGTTAGCGGAAACAATTGGAAAGAAAGACAAGATCCCAGATTGGAGCGCGGAGAACACAATAATGAAAACCCAAAAGCAAAGGTGAAGTATATCAACAGAAGATTTAATGCTGCAGCAGATCAGTTAGCAAAAGAAGCTCGGATAAAGAATCTTAACCATATATCTACACAAATTCAGCTAAAGATATCACAATCTAGTGTGATGTCCAATATTTTTGAAAAGAAAGATATTGTAAATCTGATGTACTTTATTGCTTGATTAATATATTTTCTTTTACATCAAAAAAAAGGACAATTGTTCATTAGAGCGACTGCAGTGGTGCGAGTATAACCAAAGACCAAAGAGGGAAAAAATGACCAAAATTTGGGTTTAGTCCGGCGTGTGACGCTACGGGTGGAAGACTAAATTTGGTGGAGCGTGGATTATACGTTCGCTCGGTGTGGGGCGTGAAGTATACGTTCGCACAGTGGTGGGGCGTGGATTATACGTTCGCCTCGGGTGTGGGGAGATTTGAAAAAAAAATTAAAAAAAAAAAAAAAACAATGGGGCGGAGGTATAAACCTCGCCCCATTCAAAATGTTTAAAAAGTTTCGAGGGACGGAGGTATAAACCACGCCCCACAATAAATTAAAAAAAAAAAAAAAATATATGGGGCGGGGTAAACCACGCTGCCGTGGGGCGTAGACTTTACGTCCACTAGGTGGGGCGAATACTATATCAACGCCTGGTGTGGGGCGAACACTATATCAACGCTCGACTAAAATTTGGGTTTGGTCTTTGGTCGCAGACCAAATTTAGTCTGGAAATTTGGTATAGTCTGGTATTTGATCTTTAGTCCATCCCATTACGTCTCTATCTCTTCCCAAATTTTTGGTCTTGGTCGCTCACTGCGGTTGCTCTTAGGCGTAGCATAGAATAAACATAGATGAATAAAAATTAGCAGGACAAACTTTGGAATCAGATTAACCAAAAAAACATAAATTTTCATATCTCCTCATATCGCCGCACGGTTACAGGGGCTTGTATAAAATTAAACTTCAGTTATAAATAGGATCCACCGATGCCACCGTGGATCTGATAAAAGGGACTCTTACTACAATGCCTTAAAAATGGGAAACACACCTAAACAAAATGCATTAAGGGAGATACACCGGAACGAAATTCAGTACGGGAAACACAAACAAAATGCAGAGACAGAAAGAAACGTGATCGACAATTCATATGTGTTTTTTTTTTTTTTTGAATCCTAAGACCAACGAAGTTGCATCTCTTGATAATGTTTAATCTTGGCGACAAAGTGGATGCCGACGCAGAATCGGGCATCTTTCGCGTGCAAGGTTTCTTGCGAGGTGGCTCATTATGGCCCAACAGCTTGTCTTCAGGACGACTGATTTCGGTAGCCTCAACAGATATGATTGGAGTTGGTGCCCGAGGGGGTGAAGGCAACTTCGCCACAGTAAAGCTTGGGGTTTCAAGAAACTTCATGTTATACGGTGTTATCAGTATGAGGTAATCCCGGAAGACACCAATCGTGGATTCAAAGGCGGCCTTCACGTTACAAAGCCTTCAACCCTGGTTGGAAAATGAAGTCTCTGGTTAGATTTCATACGAGGAATACGATAAAAATAATGATCCACTATAATTGAGCAAAATCAACTAAAGACATTAAAATTGTAGTTGCAGGATTTCCCACACTACACCCCTCACTCAAATCTGTTTAATCAATCCATTTGAAGATGAATAATAATGTGTTTTATTAATTGTTTTCTTGAAAGGTTTACAAAGAAATGTAGAACAAAGCTAAAGAAATTACAATCACTCTTAACTTTCTCTCTCCTAATGACTTGTTTCACAATTCAAAAAGACCTCTCCCATAACAGACTTACTCGACCCTTTATATAGGGTATTACATAGTGGATGACAAATATATCTTGTCCCTTATTTTGAAACGTCTCGCGAATGCTCGCGAATGTACAACTGTTTGCCTTCGCGACACTCTTAAATCTCGCCAAGTCTTCACACTTTCTCATGTTCTCGACCGCCGTCATCTATTACGTCATTTATTTACCTCCATGCGACTCCTTCGCGATGCGCTTGTTTATTGATCTCGCGAAATATTGTTGTCGCGACATTACAGTCCTACATCTTGCCTCTTTTTCCTTGAATATCGCTTGGAGAGCGAATTTTAAGGAAAAATTTGTTATTGTGGTGATCTTTGACATTTGTTGATGAAGGAACGAGCGAAAGAATACTTGGACTTGAAAAGTACGTACTTGCCTCTATTCTTTTGCTAAGTTCAAGCTTTGCGAAAGTGAACAAGAAGTAATATATCTTCAACTTCCCACGAAATTTGATTCCTTGAATCTTGGGATGACCGTTTACACGTGTCTAAAATTACTCTTTCTTAGGTATATATTTAATGTTATCCTAGTCACCCTTTTTTCTTCTATTTAAAGGAAAACCGCTGTGAAAAACATTCCTTCTCTTCTTCTATATCTTCTTCATAAAAATGCAACTATTTCCTGCTATTCATCTTCATCCTCTTCTTTTTATTATCTTTCATTATCGTTTTCATGGCATCCGGGTTCGTTATTTTCATTGATTTTGATTATTCTATTGATTGATCTTCCTTATTGAAATTACTTCATCTTGATGTTGTTCTTCTTTTGATATTTCTTTCGCCATTTCTGTTCAAAGTAAGAACAAAACCAGCTCTAAATATACCGTGATGAACCCTAACATCCCCATCGGTTCGCAACCAAAATCTTCTTCATGAATCAAGTCTCGGCCAAAAAACAACCCTGCGAGCAAAGTAAGGTATTTTTAGAAATATTTACTCCTTTGATAGCAATTTTATTGCCTCTGTTTCTCGAGTTGATTTATTATTCGCAGGATGATAAGAATGATGATAGATCTCCCAAAAGTCTCGCCATAATAAATTTGATGCCTCTCGCCGCCGCCTCCAACTGTTCCTTTTCGGGATTCAAGCATTCTTCTTTCCCTACGATGTCTTCGCAAGGCAAATCTCCTACTGCAGCCGATTTCTTCGCAAGATAGTCCCTTTCTTCTTCTCAAGATAATGTACCATTCCCTACAATGTCATCGCAGATAAATCAACCCCGAATTTTCCGCGAATGAAATTCTTCAGGTCATGCCTATTCCTACTTTTACTTTTACCTCGCCTCCACCTATTGATCGGGTCTCTCCAATTGGCGGTCTTATAACTATGGGTGACTCAACTTTTCCTTCTTCCTCTACTATTTCTTCTCCCTCAAAATCTATCTCTCTTAGCAAAGAAAATTTAGAAGGGATGGATATAGCTTTTAAAATTTTATCGATACTATGAATGATGTTAAAAAAGCCTCCACGATCCCACCAAATCTAGCGTTTCGAGTCTTTGGGTAAATTCTTTGGTTCCGATACGATATCGCGAGCATCCTTGGAACAAGAAATTAAGACTTTGAAGAATAATCTTCATAATACTTTGTTGGATCGCGATAACCTTCGCAGGAAAAATGAAGAATTAAAAACTTGGTTCGCCTCTCAAGTTTTGCACCAGAAACGTAAGATGGAGATATATCAACTGGAGTCTATTGTGGAAGAGACTCGAACGGAAAGAGACGCCTGGATGGAACAAAGATAATCGTTTAGATAATCTTCATACGTTTTCTATGGATCAAATAAATAATCTTTCCCAAGAAAACATCTCGCTTAGTTCAAAACCAAGAATTATTAAGTAATGAAGTGTCGCGTCTCTCATATTCTTTGAATAAATCTAATTTGGAGTTGGAAACCTTATCGATGAAAACGGAACTTTATCTCTTGAGAGGCGAGCTTTATTGGATAAGGTGGCAATATCCTCGCAACAACTTGATGCTTGTAAAAAAGCATTGAATGAGCAAGAACAGTCTATCGCTTTCTTGAAAAATAAACTTGAAGATACTACCACCGAAAAGAGATAAACTTATTCAAAATAGAATAAATCTAAGTGTGAAAGCCAACCAACTCAAGGATGATTATACCAAGTTAAAAGAATCCCATTCTTCCCTTGCGAATCAAAATAAGTTATTGATTTCTAACGAAAAGAGTTTGTGGTCGCGGTTAAAAGGTCTTGTCGGTGATGGTTTTGATAATGCCATGGAAAACTTGGGGAATAATTGCTTGGCCCTTACTCAATATCTTGTCTCGCAGGAAGGAAGGTAGTCATAAGATTTGACTGCCTTTTCCATTATTTTTCTTTTCTAATTTTTCTTTTCCATTATATACCATTTTTCATCTTATAATTTTAATGTCTTCCTTTACTCTTGCAGAATCTGAGAAAAATCTTCACTCTTCTCTATCTACTTTGGAAGCGGCGCATGCTAAAATTTGTAAGGAAAATGCAACGCTAGTTGCTTCTCTTGCCCAATCTCGCGACCGAGCCAGAAGGAGGTTTAACTACCTTAATCATCTTAAAGATATCCAGAGTAGAAATCAACAGAAAGCGCTTCTTCGCCAATTTCCTCCCAAAGCAGAAGTTCTTGTGAATAATATTTTACTTTCTAAATCCCTTGATCCTGTCTATGTTGAACCATTGGAAGTTGAAGATGATGAAGTACCCAACTCTCCGATAAAGTGATTATGATTATGAAAGCCGCGAAGACCTCGCTAATAATGAAGTTACAATAAGGAACCTTGCGAAAGAATTTCTGATGAAAACCCTTCAACTGGCGAGGGTGAAGTTGATAAGATTGTTGAAGAATCTTTACCATCTCCTTCAGCTGAGCAAGTTGATATAGAGAATTAAGTTTCTTTGTAACTTCGTTGAATTTTTCTTTTTGATTGCAAAGTACTAAGTCTGGTTTTGGATGAATTAGTTTCTATTTCTTTCTTATTATAAGAACTCATCTCGCCACCTTATTATGCAATTCCTTTATTTTCCATTAAGTCTTGTGTTGTAATCTTTCTTGCGATGAAAGATTTCAATTACCCGTATTCAAGATGTTTAAAGACCTTTCTTGAATGCTGTTATCGCGACAAGATCACAGGACGCCTTTACATTTGCATGTAATGACCCATTGATCTTGCCTTATCATTATTTGTGTGGTCTTATTTTTCCTTCCTAAGTAAAGGTCTTATTTTGCCACCCCTCATTGCGACAAGGTCGCAGGACATCTTTACATTTTCATGTAATGACCCATTGATCTTGTCTTATCGTTTCTTAAGTATTTTTGCCTCTCAGACATTGTATTTGCGACAATATGACAGGTTTAAATGTTCTTGCGACCATAAAATCCCGCGACATTGTCGTCTTTGCGATGAAATCGCAGGACGTTCTTACACTTTCATGTAAAAACCCATTGATCTCATCTTACCTTCGCGTTAGTATTATTGCCCTCTGCAGATCATTGCACAAATATGACAAGCCTAAATTCTCTTGCGAGAATAAAGCCTCATGACATTTGCGTCTTTTTGATACTTATCGCCTCCCTAATGGAGGGTGCCGCCCTTATCTTCTCCCCGGTTGCCCTTCAAGGAGGCGTACATCGGCCATACAAGACTAGCTCCTCCCATCCGGCCTTAACAACAACCAGCTTGTTTTGCGATCTCTTATCCCTTATACCTATAAGGCTTATGGTTACGAGACTACACCCTAAGTGGAGTTTTCTTCGGGCCGAGTGCAAAGATGTGCCAAGACTTGTCAAGAGTGGTAAGGAAGTTCCATGCTCCCCGCACTCTTGACTCAACTACAACCTCGGCGCCTTGGTCATACACCGACTCCTTGGAAGAGACCCTCGGGCGTCCAACCAGGGTATAACCTTATATATATAGTTGGAAATCCAAGGTATCTCCCCGGATAGGCTTTCATGGGCCCAAATCTCCATGACCCAGGTTTCGGGAGCGGTGTAACCTTCCACCTCGAGTCATGTTAAGAGATACCCCTTATATGACGTACTTTAGGTCTTACATTTGCCTCTTGCGAAGTATCATTCGCGAACTAGGTGTACGCCATAAAGGTTTGTCCCATTCACTCACTCATTCATTTTATCAATTTATTCAATCATTTGTCTCATGGGTTATCGCACAATCTTGCTTTATTTCCATTGATCTCGCAATCTATCTCGTCGCGAAAACATTACATCACCAACTCATTCCATTTCTCCCATCTTCTATGGATAATATTTCTTAAGATATAACCTATTCCACGGCCTATCTAATTTTTGCCCTACATCTTTGCCTTCGGGATCCATTAATTTATATGCCCCGTGCCAACTATCTCCTTGATAATATAAGGTCCATCCCATTTTCTTGCCCGACTTGCCACCATTTTCTCGCCGATATATAGGTGTTTCTCGCAAAGCACCAAGTCACCTCGTCTGAAATTCACGTATCTTGACACGTTTGTTATATTCTCCGGCCAATCTTTCGCTGGTAATTCTCCATATCTTTGTAGTGCTCTCTCTCTTTTTTCTTCTAATTCATCTAACTTGATTAAGATGTTACCCGCACTAAGATTTTTCTCCCAAGCTTCTTTCTTTGTAGTTGGAATTTTCACTTCATTGGGAGTACGGCTTCAACTCCATATGTTAAACAAAAAGGGGACATGCCCGTAGCTTCTCTTCTAGTTGTATTATAAGCCCATACCGCATTGGGTACTTGTTCGCACCATCCTTTATTGTATCCTTCCAATTTTTTCTTTAATATATCTCGCTATTGTTTTATTGTCAGTCGCCCCCGCTTGACCATTAGCTTGCGGGTATAGAGGAGTTGATTTCCCACATCGTATCTCGAAATGCATTAAGTAACAATTCTATATTTTGTCCTTCAAACTGCTTCCCATTGTCGATACCAACTCAAGCTTGAACTCCAAATGCATATAATGTTCTCAAATATAAAAGTAAAAACATCCTTATCGCGAATATGTTGTACCGCTTTCACCTCGCCCATTTTGTGAAATAATCTGTAGCGACGATCAAATATCTTCTCCGTCCGTTCTCGGTAAAAATGGTCCTACAATGTCTAATCCCCACTTTCCAAATGGCCAAACACTTGTTGAAGAATTTAACGGAGCTCCCGGGTGCATGTATTTTCTTCCCATGCCTTTGGCAATCCTCGCAACGCCTTGATACTTGTTTCAAGCGTCCTCATGCATATATGGCCAATAATAACCCCGCATTTTTGCTTTATACGCTAAAGATCTTCCTCCGCTGTGATTACCAAAGCATCCCCACTATGCAACATCTTCAATATGATTTCTCCTTCCTTTCTTGTTAAACATCTAAGTGAAGGCCCGTTAAAAGATCGTCGGTATAGCACTCCATCTCTTAATTCATAATTTTTTGCTCGGCTTTTTAATTTGTGTGTCTCCAATCTATTTATTGGTGTTTCTCCTGTCATCAAATATGCATGAAGCTCCGCTCTCCAATCTTCTTCGCAGAGTGTTTGTGTTCCATCTTCTACTACCATTACATCGGTTTCTTGTTCTTCTTCTTTGTCAATTGACGCATCGAAAGTGTTTGTATTTTAATATTTCTCGCAACCGGATCTGTCATCATACTTGATATGAAGGCAAAAGCGTCTGCGAGTCGATTATTTCTCCTTGATATATGTTTCCACTTTATTCTTGGTATCTGCGCGACAACTCGTCAACAAGTTTCTTATATTTTTGCAAAGACAATTCGTTTATAGCATATTCTTCTTTTATCCGCGAATTGCCAATTGTGAATCACTAGTAATCCTTACATTCTCCACTACATTTCTATTGCAAATCGCAAGGCATGTATTATAGCTTCATTTTTGTTTCATTATTTGTTGATGCAAACTCCAATCCGAAAGAAAGAGCTATTTTATTACCCTCGGCGATATCACAACAATTCCTATTCCATTTCCTTCTCCATTTGATGACCCATCTACCAATATTTCCCATCTATTCGGCTCCGTTAACAAATCTTTCGGATCTCCATGTTCTTCCTCAACATCCATCATTTGTTCTACCGATTCATCTTCTTCCAAGGGGAATTCTGCTAAAAAGTCTGCGACAACCTGTGATTTTGGCGAAGATAGTATTTCGTATTTGAGTTTGCAATAACTTATTTGAGCATTCCATCTCTCAACTCTTCCCGACCTCTTTGAATTCTTCATCACTGATTCTATTGGTACTTTTGTTACCACCTTGACAACATGCGCTTGAAAATATATACGAAGCTTAAATGTTGCATAAACTAATGCTAAGATTAGTTTTTCAATTTTTGAGTAATTCCTTTCCGCACGTTGAAAGTTTTGCTTGATGTAATAAATTGGTTTTTCTACTCCCTGCGTCCACTTTAGCAGAACACCGCACTTAATGCATGCGAAGTTGTCGCAAGATAGATCAACAATTCTTCTCCTTCTTCCGCTTTTTGCAAAATTGATATGTCCATTAAATGTTCTTTTATTCCTTGCAAGGCTTTCTCACACTCATCTGTCCATTTAAACTTCGATCCCTTTCTAAGGATGTTGAAAAAGTGCTTGCATTTGTCAGACGATCGCGAGATGAACCTCCCTAGCGAAGCTAATAACCCATTTAACTTTTGAACATCTTTTATTGTCGCCGGTGTTGGCATATCGCGAACTGCTTGTACTTTTTCTGGGTCGACTTGAATTCCTTCTTTGGATACAATGTACCCTAAAAAAAAATTTCCAGAGGCGACCCCAAAGGTGCATTTTTCGGGTTTACTTTGATATTAAATTGCCTCATTTGTTCAAAAATTTCTTTCAAATCCCGTACGTGGTCTTTTGCTTTTCTACTTTTTATTAACATATCATCAACATATACCTCCAAAGTGTTTTATGTATCCATCTCGCGAACACCTTCTCCACCATCCTTTGGTATGTCGCACCTAGCATTTCGCAGACCAAATGGCATTTTTGTATAACAAAGTACAATCCTCTTGGAGCAAAGAAAGCAAGTATGTTCTTGGTCTTCTTCAGCGAGAGGAATTTGATTGTAACCCTTGTATCCATCAAGAGAAGATATCCTTTCATTTCCCGCCGCTGCTTCAACCAATTGTGGAATATCTGGTAACGGGAAACTATCTTTAGGACAAGCTTTATTTAGATCGGTAAGAAAGTCTATACAAATTCTTATTCCTTTGTTCTTCTTTGGAACTATAACCATATTTGCTATCCATTCGGGATATTTTGCTTGTCTAATAATTCTGCGTCCAACATTTTACGCAATTCTTCTTCTATTTGAGGATGATATCTTTGTCGCGATCTTTCTAATTCTTTGTTTAAAGGGTTTTACATTCTTGTCAATTTCAATTTATGGCAAGCCACGAGATGGATCTATACGAGGCATTTCATCCATATCCCATGCGAAAATGTCTTTATAATCTCGCAACAACTCAACAGCTTCTTTTCTCTTCATCCGCTTCCATTTTAGTCCCAATTTTTAAGATTTTAGGCTCCTCCTCGGTTCCAACATTCACTTCTTTTGTTTGTTCTCTGCGACATAGCTAGACTTTGCGGTTCTCCCATAGGAGTTGGTCCTCTTATTTCCTTCGCGAACTCACTCCCTTCTCCCATGATTTCGCCAGGTATTCCTTTTCCTTCTTTTGCTCTTATCATGTAAATTCTAAATTCCTCTTCTTTCTTAGTCGCTTTTATCATCTTCCTGCGATCTTTTCGCTTCTTCATTTGCCCTTCATAATGCTTTACCTCGATTTGATAATATATTCTTCCTTTATCAATATCTCCTCCGATCTCACCAATTCCACTCTCGGCACAGGAAATTTGATGCACTGATGAAGTGTTGATGCTACCGCCTTAATCGCATGTACCCAAGGTCTCCCTAACAATATGTGGTATGGCGATTCCATATCCACTACACTTAATGTCACTTGTGTTTCAATTTCTCCAAGTAAAATTCGCAATTTCATCTCCCCTTTTGGTACTGTTATAGATTTTCCAAAACCATGAATATTATATCTTGGAGAACTCATTTCTTCATCTTTATATCCTAATTTTTTGTAAGTATGGTAAAACATGATACTCACCAAACTCCCCGTATCCACCAAAGTTCTATTTATTTCCCATTCTTCCGCTACCTTTGCCGATTCTTCTCTTTTTTTGCTTGCATTTATCGTGATCACTAGTGGAGATGTATGATTCAAATTTTCTCTAGAACTTCCGCGTTTGTGTGAATGTTATTTTCCGCTTTTCCCATTCCTTCAAAGACGATGTCTTCTCCTCATCTATAATCTTCTTTCCTTCGAAATCTCGTTTATGTATCCTTCCTCTAATATTTTCATGGAATTCATTAACCATTGCTTTTGTAATTGAATTGTATTCCATTTCTTCACTATGTTCCTTGCTTCTTAATTCTTCTATCTCATCTGATTTAACCTTTTCCTTTCTCATTTTCTTGATTTAAGCGATTTTAATTGTACTCTTTAATCTTCAATCTTGTTCATCCCTGTTTCTAGCGCAAATGTAGTTGCAGGATTTCCCACACTACACCCCTCACTCAAATCTGTTTAATCAATCCATTTGAAGATGAATAATAATGTGTTTTATTAATTGTTTTCTTGAAAGATTTACAAAGAAATGTAGAACAAAGCTAAAGAAATTACAATCACTCTTAACTTTCTCTCTCCTAATGACTTGTTTCACAATTCAAAAAGACCTCTCCCATAACAGACTTACTCGACCCTTTATATAGGGTATTACATAGTGGATGACAGCTATATTGTCCCTTATTTTCGGAAACGTCTCGCGAATGTACAACTGTTTGCCTTCGCGACACTCTTAAATCTCGCCAAGTCTTCACACTTTCCTCATGTTCTGACTGTCGTCATCTATTACGTCATTTATTTACCTCCATGCGACTCCTTCGCGATGCAGTTGTTTATTGATCTCGCGAAATATTGTTGTCGCGACATTCTGGTCCTACAAAAATCATTAACAATATAAGAAGAATTTGAGTTCTAAGTTGCTCATGTTAGTAAAGCTAAAGTATTCTATAAGAAAGGATTGTGTATGAATAATAACTAAAATTTCCGCTTACGTTATTGGGTCCATCATCTACATTTTAAATTATGAGCAGTGTTTGTACCCCTAATATTCTACACAAATAAATGGGCTAACCTAGGCCTACAAAGCTCCTACTACTAGCAAAGGAGGGTTCATTGGGCTTAAGGTGCTTCCTTTGTATGGCTAACTAGGCCTAACAAACACCCCATGTACAAGCCCATATGCAACAAACTAAGCTAGGCCTCACTAACAAACACCCCATGTACAAGCCCATGGGCTAAAAAGTTTCATCACATGCGCCACATCAGCAAAACAAAGTGACAGGTCAGCACAGGTGATGACGTGGCAGGCGCCACGTTAGCGACCACGTCAACAAAGTGATGACGTGGCATGTGCCACGTCAGCAATCGAAGGCCACGTCAGCAGTAAAGAGATGATGTGGCAGGTTCCACGTCAGCAACCAAGGTGCCACGTCACTGACCGAGATGACGTGGCAGGTGCCACATCAACAATGTGAGTGCCACGTCAGTTGGAGCCGGCGGCCAATACGAGCGGTACTCGGCGATTAATTGTGAAGGTCGGCGATTAATTGGGAAGTCGTCGATTAATCGGCAGTGATTAATTGCGCATTGATTCAGTGTTGCGCGATGTAGCTTGGTCCCGTAGTCCTCGGATATTTGCGCCCCAGTCCTATGACTCTGAGGATATTTCCGCCCCGTCTGCTTACACCCACTACTCTTACTCCTTTTGTTATCCACACCCCATTATAATGCCTTAACCATAATGGTAGTTTCTGGAATATTCTGGGTGCCATGCAGGGGATGTCAATGCCAGGGCATGCAACCATGCAGTCATGCAGGCATGCAGGAGAATTATTGCAAGGAGACATGCGGGGACAGTTATTGCGGGGAGGCATGCGAGGGGGGCGATTATGGCAATTGATATCTGCCATAAAATCAAAGAAATCAAACAGAAATTCGCTCATATAAATAGAGGGGTTGAAATCAAGGAGACATGCAGGGACAGTTATTGCAGGGAGGCATGCAGGGTTTTTTGCAGGTACCCCCCCCCCCCTTTCTCCATAATCCAATTGAAGATCGAGGTCACGGATCAATCATCAGCAAAATCATCATATAAATTTCTGTGTTTGAGGTAGAATTAATTTTACCTTACAAACAGTGGCGTCGACTAAGGGTTTCGAGAAAAGATAATCGCGTTTTACCAAATCGAGTTATGGCAATAGTTAGACAGACTGCACGAAGGTCTGATTCTACCAGCAATTCCCAGCCGCGCAGGAGACGCGAAATTGAGAGAAACGAAATTGAAGTTCAATCTGCACCTGCTAACCCGCTGGAAACAGACAGGGTCAAGATCATACTCATAACAGATCACTGGATCGTGGACGCAATCGAGATCGTTTTCGCGACAGAGCTCCAGATCTGAATCGAAAAAAGGAAAAACAACAGGCGATCGATAACGAAGTTACTGACGTTGATGGGGAAAACCCAGGTGTTCGTGGAAACAAAGGGTATGCGTTCGGCAGCCCATCTAGGAGGAATCGCAATCGACAAGATCTGCGTGATGGCCGCACCGCGACTCCCAGTACAGAGGAAGAACAACTACTGAATCGGCTAGACGAGCTAGAGAAGGAGAATGCTCTACTGAGATTAGAACGTGAAAACCACCCTCGGCGTAGGTCTGGTGTTTTGAATAATCAGAGGGTCCGATCTGTATGGCAACGCCTTGGAAGTCGGATTGAACCACAAGTCGCAGATTCTAACAGAGTTGTGATCAATCTTGATCGACCAGGCAAGGATCTATTGGTCATTGTACAATTATCAAACGACCCAAAGCGAGCGGGATCGGACAATGCAACTCAACAGAAAGGCAAATTTAACTACGTCTCATTCAAAACGGCTCAGGAATGACGAGAATGAAGCTCGAGACCAACACGACAAGAGTGAAAATGAGATCGGATAATCATATTCCAGAGGACCGGGATTATGAGCAGGAAGGCAGTTCCTCAGATGGCGACCTAGACTCGATAACAGAAGCTCGTCTTTCCAAGATGATCGAGAAAGTGATGATGAAAAAATAATCCTGAGAAGAAAAGATTGAAAGGCTACATCGAAAGATGAGCTCCTTTCAGCGAGAATATCGAAGAATTCAGGCCTTAGTTCCAAAATTACCGAAATTCGATGAGAAAACTGATGATCCAGATCAGCACGTTTTACACTATGAGACCGCCATGTCCTTGTGGCAAGTACAACGACGAGTTGATGTGTAAAATGTTTCCGCAATCCCCGACGGGGAGGAGCTATAACGTGGTTCAATCGCCTTCCAACACGATCGATCGGGACTTACCATAAGCTGATCGATGATTTTTGCTCTAACTATAAATACAACAAACGTGACCGGAAAGGATGTCATTCACTGTTCCTTTAGGAATTCGGAAGGAGGAAAGCATCAGACAATTCACTAGGCGTTTCAAGCAAGAGTTAGCGGACGTGGATGGAGCCAACGACCAAGTTGTCATTGCGGCATACAAACAGGCTTACCAGCATGATCAAAGAGGTGTGTACGGTTCTTTGGTCAAGAGACCACCAAAAATTTTGGAGGAACTATATGATCGAGTAGAAGAGTACGCCCGAGTGGAGGATGATTCTAAAGCTCGAGAAGAAGTTCACAAATCATCCAATCATCCAAACAATGGGAAGAAAGAAAAATCCAAGAACCGTTCGAACGGACAGCATAATGATCGCGGGGATGTTCGAGAGAAAACTCAAGGTGAACGCATGCAAAGTGGGTATCAGAATTTTCACGATATGAAGCTGACCCCGCTGAGCATAAGTCTGACAGAGCTGTATGAAAAAAATACACAAGGATCCGAGCCCCCACGTCCTTTGGCATGGCGAAACACGAGATAAACGTGATAGGAGCAAATACCGCAAGTTCCGTAAAGACCATGGTCACAAAACTGAGAACTGCCGCTCTTTACAGATCGAGATTCAGCGAATGATCGACGCTGGGAAGCTGCAACAGTACGTGAAAAATGACTTTGGAAAAGGTCCCGGACAGTTTGGCACGACCAACATGATTAACGCACGTGTGATTAACGTCAGCCACGCCAGGATCCATTCAATAACCAAGCGGGCGTCAGAAAGACGAAACCGGGGGAGGAAGTTCGGGCGGTTGAAAGAATGGTATTTGACAAATCATATCGATTTTGTCAGCGGTAATGGAGCAGAAACTCGGGAGCTTGGGTGCACAAAGATCGAGTTCTCTGATGCAGACATGATAGGTGTTTATGCTCCCCACAATGACGTTATCGTTATAACTGCTTGGATTGGCATGTTTCGTGTACACCGGATTCTAGTTGATACAGGAAGCTCTCCAAGTGAGTGTCTTTGTTTTCGTGGGAGATTACCTCTATGAATCTCCCACATGACTTGATCGAGGAGGATGAAAATCCAATTATCGGTTTCAGCGGCGAAGTTACAAAGGCGATTGGGAAGGTGAAGATACCTATAACAGTGGCTGACAAGTCCATTCTGAGCACCTTCTTGTTGCTGGATTGCCGAGCACCCTACAATGCGATCGTAGGACGAGATTGGCTGCATGAGATCGGTGCAGTCACATCATCTAATCATCAATGCCTGAAGTTTATTACACCAGAAGGAGTTGTGAAAGTTAGAGGCGACCAGATAGCCGCTCATAAGTGTCATGAGAGTGCAATGGATGAGTACAAGAAGTCAGAAGTCAGTGGGAACCAGATCATGCGAGTCGAGCAGAAATATCAATTACAGAATCCTCTCCCTCCCGTAATCATATAGGGAGAGGACGCGGCTGAACCCCAACGGTTGAGAAACTGATCGAGGTCCAGATTGGAGATGAGGAGCACAAAACAACGTTCGTAGGGGCAGATCTGCCTGCACATGAACGCGATGGTCTGATTACGTTGCTAAGGGCAAACGCCGATGTTTTCGCATGGAGTTTTGCTGAGATGCCAGGGATAGATCCGAATGTAGCCTGCCACAGGCTAAACATCGATGAGAATTTCCATCCTGTTCGACGAGTAAAATCGGGAATATGGCGCAAAGCAAAAAGGATGGAGTTACCGCGAAGTTGAAAACTGTTGTAAGCAGGCTTTATTCGACCAAAGGCAATATCCACGCCGGCCGTCAAATGTCGTACCTGCTTAGAAGAAGAATGGTAAAATTCGTGTCTCAGTGTCGATTTTACCGATTTGAATAAAGCATGTCCGAGTGATCCGTACCACGCTGCCACGGATAAGAGATTTGGTGGATGCAACCGCAGGATATGGGAGACTGTCATTCATGGACGGGTTTTCTAGGTATAACCAAATACCTTTTTTCGAGGACGATCAAGAGAATACTGCGTTCGTAACTGACAGAGGAGTCTACTGTTACACTGTAATTCCGTTCGGGCTAAAGAACGCAGGGGCAACCTACCAGCACTTGGTAGACCATATGTTCAAGGATCTAATTGGGAAGTAGATGGAAGTATATATCGATGATATGGTAGTGAAATCCGAGCAAAAGGAATCGCATTTTCTTGATCTGCAGAAGACGTTTGATATCTTAAGGCAATATCGTATGAAGCTCAATCCGGCAAAATGTTCATTCAGGCTGTCATCGGGAAAGTTCCTTGGATACTTGATGACGCACAGAGGAATTGAGGCGAATCCGGAGCAAATCAGAGCCATCAGAGAAATGACATCCCCAAGAACAAAGAAGGAGGTCCAGAAGCTAGCGGGGAGATTAACAGCTTTAAACCGTTTCATTTCACGATCGTCGGATCGATTCAAGCCATTCTTTGATGTTTTGAAAAAAGCAGTGAATTTTGGTTGGACGGATGAGTGCGAAAAGGCTTTTGATGAGATCAGCAGCAAGATTTGTCAACTCCTCCGATTCCGGTGAGTCCAAAAACTGGACAACCCGTCGGAGTATATCCGGGGCCGCAACGGGAGAACGCTCGTGAGTACAAATCTTCGTTTATTCGAGACCCATATGAGAAACCCGATTTACTTCGTCAGTAAATCCTTGACGGGGGCGGAAACACGGTATAAGAAAATTGAAAAGATAGCGCTTGCACTTTTCACGCATCTCGTCGCCTCAAGCCTTATTTCCAAGGAAGGCAGATCGTAGTATGCTCGGAATACCCACTGAAGAGAATCCTGGAACGTGCTGATGATTCCAGTCGTGTAGCCATATGGTCAAATTTTCTGGGGGCGTATGAGATCAAGTACGAAACCAGAACTGAGAGTAAAAGGACACGCCCGGCTGCGCCGCTAGCAGATTTTCCCGTGGACGATATAGAAACGGTTCTCGGAGAAGAAGAGGAGTTGTTCAAACCCACCGAGCGCCACCGATCATACCGGGGCGAGTCCGCAATGGAGATCGATACACCGTAACCATTATGGACTATATTTATCGATGGGTCATCAAACGTTGGTGGTGCTGGAGTTGGATGCGTCATCCTTACTCCCGAAGGTTCGAGGATCGAGAAAGCGACCAGGCTGGGTTTCCAAGCATCAAACAATGAAGCTGAATATGAAGCTGAAATTATCGGTTTAAAAGTTGTCAAACAGTTAGATGCGAAGAACGTGAAGCTGGTCACTGATTCCATGCTAGTGGTCAACCAGTTTCTGGGGACCTACAAAGCCAAGGAAGAGAGAATGGCCCTATATTTGGATCATATGCGAAAGCTGGCAAATGATTTCAACCAATTCTCTATTGGGCAGAGACCACGGTTGGAAAACAGGCATGCAGATGCTCTGGCATATCTTTCTTCCGCAGTCGAAACTGATTCCACCCGTTTCGTTGTAGTAGATTTCCAAGAGTTACCTAGCATCTCCGACAGCCAAATTTTTATGGCTCTCGAACACGCTAGTGGGGGCGAGAGGGCAGCTACATTAGCACAGGAGATACTGAGAACATCGGCAGCAATATGGATGTTGACCGGTCCAACGACAGATAACCCGGCAATCATGTTAAAAAGTTGCAGATCGGGCGCCAACCTTACATCCGCACACGACAACTGGCGAACTCCCCGAAGATGAGAAACTTGATGCAAAGGTGAAAAAGAATTCATGGAGATACTCAATGATCGAAGGGTCGTTATACCGCAAACCCGTAGCTTTGGAGCCATTTTTGCGATGCGTATCAGCCGAGGAAGGACAAATAATACTGGCAGAGGCTCATGAGGGAATTTGTGGCAGCCATTCTGGAGGGCGCAGTCTCGCGCACAGGATACTTACCCAGGGGTATTTCTAGCCGTACATGCAGAAAGACGCTAAATAATATGCGCAGAAATGTGTGCCATGCCAAGAACACGCTCCAATTCCGAAAAGGCCCGCCAACGAATTACATCCAGTTTTTAGTCCCTGGCCGTTCTCTATGTGGGGATTGGACATCGTCGGCCGCTCCCCAAAGCTCCCGGAGGCGTCGATTCGTACTAGCCGCTACCGATTATTTCACCAAGTGGGTCGAAGCGGTGGCACCGGTACACGTCACCGAGACATGATGTGAAAAGGTTCATATGGGAGAATATCGTCTCGCAGGTTCGGTATCCCGACGCGATAATATCGGACAATGAGAAGCGATTCGATTCGGGAGTAATCAAAGACTTTTGCAAGGGCCCGAATATTCGCCACAATTTCTCATCTCCTTACTATGCTCAAAGCAACGGGCAAAGCGAAGCAACCAACCGAGTTATTATGGACAACCTCAAGAAACTACTGGAGAAGGCGAAGGGAAAATGGATGAAGAATTCCCCTGGAGTTTTATGGCCCTATCGAACAACCCCGAAAAAGATCCACCGGATTTTCTCCATTTACATTGGCGTATGGGACGGGAGGCAAATCATAACCACCGAGGTACAACTCAAGACTACCAAAACTCGTGTGTGTCAAGTCCTGGAAAAAACGACAACATACCGGCTTTGGATAAAGAGTTCTTTGGAAGAACAAAAAGAAACAGCCTTGCAGCAGCTTGGTCCGATACAAAGCAGCAATCAAGCCGGGATATGATCGCAAGGTCGAGAACGGTCGCTCAAAACCAGGGGAATATGTCTTGAAGAAAACCCGAGCAACCACAATGGAACCGAACCGTGGGAAGCTCGGAGCGAATCGGGAAGGCCCATACATAGTGGATAGACCAAAGATCTCGTGGATCCTACTACTTGAGGAATCTCGACGGAACTGAGGATTCGAAACCATGGAAGCCGTGGAATTAGTTCCACTTGAAAAAGTTTTATCATTAGAAGTAGATTCAAATCCTGTTGTGGTGCACTCTTTTTCCTTTTTGATGGTTTTGTCCCACTGGGTTTTCCACTCAAAGGTTTTAACGAGGCAAATTTGTGGTCGAAGCGCTTTGTATTTATCTTGTTATTTCAATTTAGAAATTTTAATTCAATATTATTTTGGTATTCAGACTTTATCAATATTGTTCGTGTGAATTATAAGTCGCTGCGGATGATCGAATCCACAGTCGACCCTAAATAACAAAACAAAGATGACAGGTTCAAGTCTACTGTCAGCAACGTCTCTGACACCTCGTAGATAGGGTGAGTGCACAGTTCGAGCATTTTTTCCCTATCTTAATTTTATCCCCATCGTACGGGGAAGCAACAAATGTGGCGAACATTTTCATCTATCCAGGCACGTGAAAATGTACACATCCCAAACTCTGCGCACATCTTGAATAGAAGAACTGGCCCCCTGCGCAAATTCAAGGTAGCAGAAAAACTCAACTTTTCATTCCATGCGCAAGCAAAATGCAAAGCAGGGAGGTGCACCGCGCAAGCATTGAGCAAACATGACACAAAACACATTTGGGGCGAGTTATATGTCACCTCAACCATTTGGGGGAAAGATATGTAACACTCCAGAGCAATCAACACATCCCTGGGTGCGAGTTGCATAACACTCCGAACAATATGTTCGGGGGCGGGTTATGTAACATTCCGAGGAAAAATGCAAATTCGTAGGGAAACTCCGAACTTCTTAAACCATAACAAAGTTATGGGTTAAGAGGGGGCGATGTTTGTACCCCTAATATTCTACACAAAAAAATGGGCTAACCTAGGCCTACAAAGCTCCTACTACTAGCAAAGGAGGGTTCATTGGGCTTAAGGTGCTTCCCTTGTATGGCTTATTAGGCCTAACAAACACCCCATGTACAAGCCCATATGCAACAAACTAAGCTAGGCCTCACTAACAAACACCCCATGTACAAGCCCATGGGCTAAAAAGTTTCATCACATGCGCCACATCAGCAAAACAAAGTGACAGGTCAGCACAGGTGATGACATGGCAGGCGCCACGTCAGCGACCACGTCAACAAAGTTATGATGTGGCATGTGCCACGTCAGCAATAGAAGGCCACGTCAACAGTAAAGTGATGACATGGCATGTGCCACGTCAGCAATCGAAGGCCACGTCAGCAGTAAAGAGATGACGTGGCAGGTTCCACGTCGGCAACCAAGGTGCCACGTCACTGGACGAGATGACGTGGCAGGTGCCATGTCAACAATGTGAGTGCCACGTCAGTTGGAGCCGGCGGCCAGTGCCGGCGGCCAATACGAGCGGTACTCGGCGATTAATTGGGAAGTCGCCGATTAATCGGCGATTAATCGGTAGTGATTAATTGCGCATTGATTCAGTGTTGCGCGATGTAGCTTGGTCCCGTAGTCCCCGGATATTTACGCCCCAGTCCTATGACTCTAAGGATATTTCCGCCCCGTCTGCTTGCACCCACTACTCTTACTCCTTTTGTTATCCACACCCCATTATAATGCCTTAACCATAATGGAAGTTTTGGAATATTCTGGGTGCCATGCAGGGGATGTCAATGCGGGGCATGCAACCATGCAATCATGCGAGGCATGCAGAGAATTATTGCAAGGAGACATGCAGGGACAGTTATTGCAGGGAGGCATGCAGGGGCCAGTTATGGCAATTGATATCTGCCATAAAATCAAAGAAATCAAACGGAAATTCGCTCATATAAATAGAGGGGTTGAAATCAAGGAGACATGCAGGGACAGTTATTGCAGGGAGGCATGCAGGGTTTTTTTGCAGGTACCCCCCCTTCTCCATAATCCAATTGAAGATCGAGGTCACGGATCAATCATCAGCAAAATCATCATATAAATTTATGTGTTTGAGGTAGAAGTAATTTTACCTTACAAACAAGCAGGTGTGTAATTAGAGTATCCTTTTACAGACAACATGTGTTTATGCATCATTTTGCTAAAGTAACATATTAATCAAAAAATCATAATGTGTACTGATAAATGTTGAACCTAACGATGCTGCACTAACTCTTAAACAATGTTGCACAAAGTTTCCAAAAAGGTTGACTAAGGAAGTGAAATTAGTTAATCTGTTAGTGGATTTACTTTAACGTAGAGTTTTCAATTGTAAAAAATGTACCTCGCCCTTATTAACAAAAAGCATCCAAGGCTGGTAGCTGGATAATTTTTTGGACTTCACTGTCCATGGAAACAAAAATGCGGTCTTAGGATGAGTCTTTAACTTCCAATCTAAGAAGGTATCCGCATAATACATGGACCAAACAACTGTCGGTAGATGTCATTTTAAGTTGGTAGGAACATGTAATAATTTAGCATTGAATAATGGCGTAACACGGGAACCGCTTCGTCTATTTGCACCTAGGGCACCAATGGTCCCCTGTGTTTCCAACCAACTTAGTGGTGCAGTTGTGGCAACCGAGGTAGTACTAGCCTTTCTCGGTGGAAATACCAATAGCCTTGGCACGTCGACTTTTCCGTTTAGCATCTGAAAAAATGGTAACACAGTTAACCAAATATTTGGAGAAACACAACTTGTGAAATGGAAAATTGCAGATGTGACCATACATTGTATCCGGATTCCCACTTTGCTTTCAGCAATTTGGAAATTGACATGGTATTGTTGCAAGTGGATTTAGCTGCCTGATTGTAACCAATTCTCACCAGGATTGTGATTTCACGCGGCGGTGTTCGGTGGGAAGTCCTGAGTTTACATGAAATCAAAAGTTAAAATACTTTGTCTTGTCTGTGTTTAAACGTTCAAAATCATGATTAGAACATGTAAGTCAATTTGTTAAAAAGTCATACCTTTCTCTAATATGCAAGACTTCTGGAATATCGAGGTCAAAGTAAATTTTAGTCGCATTAGTTGAAGAGAACGACGCCTTTCCTGGATAATCACATGGGTTAATTTAACATGCAGGGATGGAATTAAGATATGTTTGTTTGGAAATTCGGCCAATTTGGTCATTAAGATTTGTGTACTAAGATATTGCTTGACATAGACACAAGCAACAACAGCTACAATAGGCCGCGGATTAAGTTCATTAGCTTCAAGGTTTCTGGTAAGCTCAGAAGTGGAATCACCCCATAACGTAACCTTAATCCTCATCCCACTGTTTTTAGGTGAGAAATGTAACAATTATCATACATGCGTATCCAATAAAGACTAAATCAAATTCACGGTGTTAACCTAATTTTGCTAAAACATACCTTAAGTTTTCCAGTGTTAGCTCACGTACGAAACTTGCATTGCCAGAATTTCGCTTAAAATGTTGCAAGTTTGTGTGGCTGGTCAGCACACCAACAACATCTGCAAACAACAATAGGGAAATATTAGGTGATTTAAGCACGGATTGGAATTCGACAGATGTAATATTCACTTAAGTCACCAGTAAGGTAAGTGTTGGTGCTTGATCGGTTGTCAACCGACACAAAAATAATTCACTTTCCTACTCTATAATATATGAATGAAGTATATGGTAAGAAAGAGTTCGTATCCACAGGGAGGCGATTGTAGTTATTTGGTAATCAATTTCTTAAAGTAACCAATTGGGGGAATTTCTTATTTCTATTTAAACAATAAAAACAAATTAAAAGCAAAGTAAATTGTAGAAAGTAATCAATGGAGAGAGATATTGGTCAAGGAATTCATCTTCAATCTTAGACATGTGCTTGCATATATGAATAGAATTACGATTTAATCTCTTGTATTATCAAAAGCCTAGAGAATCAAGAAAGCAAGATAATCTATGAATTTCTCAAGTTCATCAACACACACATTAGGGCTGCGTATGTGAATTCTACCTAAAGAATAACCTAACGCCTTGCGCTAATCAAGTTCAATTCCTAGGAGCATTAAGTTTCAGAAATAGGCTAATCAATGCAATTGTCATGCGTTGCGCAAAAACAATTCGGACAATGGTCAAACTCTACATATGATTACGAGAGTGTATCACTACAAACCGTAAACATATCATGCTACTTGTATTCAAGGTTATCGCTTGATGAAAAACCCTAAAATAGCTATGGACTAAGATGCAAGTTCAATTAATTGGCCACTTAACTAATCAAACACCATAATCCTATCACAATACTTCAATCATGTGATCATAGAAACCGCAGAGAATTGAACGATAAACAAGAGAGAAAACTAATACATAAAGCAAACACAAGTTTTCGAAATCGGACTACATCCTTAACCAATAAAGAATTTAGCTACTCATAGCTAAGGAGTTCATCACAAAAAATATCAAAGGAATAAAGAAGAAGATGAACAAAAGCAAACCTTAGTTGTGTAACCCAAAAATGCTCTCCAAAGTTCCAAGGAAAAGATATGAGGTAAGATCATTTCCAAAAGTTGTAGAATTCCTCTTTTTATAGCCTTTCTCTCCTTCCAAAACTAGGTTTTGTCTTCAAAGTCCATTAGATGCAAGTCCACCAAGCCCACGGGAAAGAGAAACCCATGTAGAAAATATGTCCAAAAAGTCGTCGCCGGAAAACTGGTATTGTGGCCGGAAATCGGCCGGAGAAGTGCCCGGAAATCGGCTCCGGTGACCGGCAAAGTCCGCCCGGCCACCGGTCAACGGGTTGGATCGGTCGGGTCAATGGGTCGGATCGGCGAGTCAACTCGGTCAATCACCGAGTCAGGGGAGGTCAGGATGAGTCAGGACGAGTCATGCCTGGGTTAGCTGAATGACCAAGCCAGGCCAGGCTTTTTGCACAGGCTGAACTCTGTGAAGCACCATCATTGTGCATGACCAGCCATCATGGCTATACTTTCTGTAGCATTGAAACTTGCATTCACTTCCACCCGAGCAGCAATAATAAGCCCTGATTTCTCTTGCCACTAACTCCAAGGCTACCAGCTCAGCAGCACAATCTTATATCTCAGTCCTGCAATTCACTGCTCTTCCCTTTCAGTTTCAGCTCAACAACACACATTCCATTCCATTAACAAGTGCAGCTTCAACCTCACATGCATAGCTCGGCCCATCATTGCAAACACACAAAGCATTAGTCATCACACCAAAAGCCCTTGCCCGCCATGGGCTCAAACCTCCTCTCTGCCTAGCCATTTTAGCTCTGTAACTCCTCATCATTGCCTCAAATCTTAAGTCCCCTGGCTCGCTTACAAACCCACCTGCAAAATAAGGCCATTGAGCCACTGCTATCCCATCATACTCTTCAAGCACCACCAAGTACTTCCTTGGCAACTATCCATTCCTGCAATCCATTCTCCTGACCTGTAAATCTCAGGCCATTCCCTGGAACTCATTCTTTGTATTCATCCCGGAGCAGCCTCAACTCACCGCAGATTCAATTCCCGCAATGCCATTTCAGGCCTTGCTCTCATCTCACAAACCTTGCCCCACGGTGCGGCAGCCTACACCGCATCTCATCTTTAAGTTCCATCTGCGCAGCCGCACAGAGCCACACAACCCCGTTAGGCCTCAAGCCATGACTCGGGACCACATGCCACCGCATTTCCCCGCACAACTTCAACACGATCGAGCCATGTTGGCACCCCGGCCTCGCAACCCTCGAATCTAAGCTTCTCATAAGACCAACACCGCTCCATCCGAGTACCACCAATTCATACCTGAGCCTTCATTTGTGACAGAGCACACTGCTTAAAGGGCCATTCCATTGCCTGTAACTGCTCTTCCCAGGGTTCTTGCTCCACTCTGAGCCAACTCCCAATGCAATACAATCTGCAGGCTCATTCATGTCATTCACTCGCCAATACACTGCAAAGACCAGTCGCTCCCATAGCTCAAGCCATACATCCATCATTCACATCATTTGCAAGCAAAATCAATCTTCCCCATCTTCTTCCTTGATTCTCACAAAGACCATCACCATTGCAGGCAATAGCACCACCTCGACTCCATCCGAATTTCAACCACCACCGCCACAATCCCGAGCATATTCTCCACCTCAATGTCGCCCAAGAAGCCACCTCAGCCCAAGAACAACACCAAATGCCCGACAATCCAAAAACTCCCTAACTCGCTCGGCTCCACAGGGCATGAGCATCATTTCCATCTTTGTCTTCCAGTCTTCCTTGAGAGTCTCAATCCTCAGCTCAGTGCGGCAGGTTCAAAATCTCAATTTCAGATCTAAGCACCACAGACCCATACCGAGGCTCAATCGACCTCACAACCATTCAAACATCAACTCCTTTGAACCCATTTCACAAACTCACAAAAATCGATCTCAGGCAGACTCAATCATTGATTCTTCGATCAAGAACACCATCTCTATCTTTTACGGTTCGAGCATCACCGATTAATCGAATCAATTTCATCTAGTTCACTTGGAATCTTCTCAATAACCAACCACTACCACTCGCTTCTCTTATTGATTTAAAATCAATCTCATGCAAATCACCATGGCTGCAAACACTCTGAGTTTGTAATAAAAAGAAATGATTAAGAGAATTGATTTTCTCTCAATCCTAGGGTTTTGGTAATAGAAAGGGGAACTGATTGGGGGTACCCATGGAAGAAGATAAGGGGCAATGGGATAACTAATGGCACCCACTGTTAGATACGGGCCACCACTATTATTGGGCACATCGGTTCAGTGTAACCGACAGGCTAATTCTTCCCATCTCCTTGCGCACTCTCAGCCGGCTCCATGTCTCGCCTATGAATTGACCTCCTCGCTCCATTTAGCTCCAATTGGGATGATTTCCGCTTCTTTTCCTCCGTGCGACTCCATTGCACCTATAAAACTCAAAAGCACGCATAAAGTACATAATTTACAAGAAAAATAGCAAAGAAAGCATAAACTCTATATAGTAAGTACGGTGTATTCTACACCTATCAGATTCCCCCACACTTAGACTTTGCTAGTCCTCGAGCAAATCAAACAAAACAATAAAATACAACAACTCCGTATCGTCGAGGCTACGGTCACTTTTAGCGTAAATAACAAGCCTTTAAACCACTAAGTGTCCCTAGTGGACGAGTTATAGTCTCGTGAAGGTTTACTAAAGATATACCTACAAAACCTATATTTCAAACTCCGTCTATTCGTGACAAATCAATGAATGAATCCAAATTGACTACAGGAGGAGGTACCTTGCAAATTCAATTCAAATATTAGTAAATAGACTCTAATTAGATAGTTGAACAAGCCACAATACTCGGAAACTAACAAACCACAATCACAATGAAAGATTAAGAAGATGGATAAGATGTAGATGTTGGCGGATATTCACAAGTGTTCGATGTTTCCCATATCTCGTCGAAGGTCACTTTGCTAAGATGAACCTAATCCTATTGGATTGAGCTACTTAGTGCTTTGAATGCTACATCAAATCAATTGGCATATACAAGGGAACCAAAAGTGACTTTATTCAACACAATAAAATATTTTTTTTTTTATGATTGGATCAAACCTGGATCCAATTTCTTTTTTTTTAGACGGCATGATTAGATCTTTTGGATCCAAGCGCATGCTTCTTGTCTGCAAGTACATGATAGTTGCCTTGGATCCTGCACTCCACGCTTGTTTAGGCGACGGAGACAGGGACTACGTTTCACACATACTGCTATTCCCAAGTGTCTTTTTATTCCGTTTTGGTCTAATTGGTCGGTCTTTTTTTTTTCTTTTCTTTGCATATATTTTTTTTCATTTTTTTTTTTTTCAATTTTTTTTTTTTTTTTTTTTAACTCAACCACTCTATTTCATCCTAGCAGTAATAACACGTCGATGTTTAGTGACCCACCAAAGCACTTAGAGAACAATAGATAAATATGGAAAAATAAAAATAGAATGTGATATGGTGATATTCCGAGATATGGTAACAACTATCATGGTATTTATGATTCCTGAGCTATGTTCGTCCCCTTTTAATTAATTGGTTCCTCAACTCCTGCATTCAAAATGGTTCCATCCACTAATGGTGTCATCCTAAAGGCACAAGTTCTAGATTTCGGAGTTCAAAAAGCACAATTTTTTTTTTGGTTTTTTCTATTTTTCTGATTTTTTTTTAAAAGGCATAAACAAACTAAAACATATAAATGCTCCCCCACACTTAAACTTTACATTGTCCTCAATGTAAAATTGAATCGTCCAAAGAAAGTTCAAGGTGGGAAATTCCGCAAATAATATAAAGATAAAAGCAAATACATAAAAGTAAAAAGATAAGGATAAAGATACAAAACCGGTGGGTTGCCTCCCACTTAGCGCTTGTTTTAAAGTCGACGGCCCGACGTACTCCTTGTTTGCTAAGACTCCTCCAGAGGGAGCACTTCCACAAGGTTAACTCCTTCCACGATTTCCGAAGAGAAGTTCTCATAATATGGTTTCAACCCGGTGCCCATTCACTTTAAGTTCATTACCTGTAGCTAAACTACGAATTTCCACTGCACCATGAGAAAACACATTAGTCACAATAAAAGGTCCGATCCATCGTGACCTTAATTTACCCGGAAATAATTGCAAGCGAGAATTAAACAAAAGCACTTTCTGCCCAATGCAAAATTGTTTATTAGAAATCATATTATCATGAAAAGCTTTCGTCTTTTCCTTGTAAATCCGTGAGCTTTCAAATGCATCATTGCGAATCTCCTCTAACTCTTGAAGTTGTAACTTCCTTTGCTTTCCAAAGACCATCCAACTCCATGTTGCATTGCTTAATAGCCCAAAACGCCTTATGCTCAATTTCCACGGGTAAGTGACAAGGTTTACCATAAACAAGCCTAAAAGGAGACATCCCAATAGGTGTTTTATATGCGGTTCTATACGCCCACAAAGCATCGTTGAGTCGCATGCTCCAATCTTTCCTTGTAGGATTCACCGTCTTTTCAAGAATTGATTTCACCTCCCGGTTAGACACCTCGGCTTGTCCATTAGTTTGCGGATGGTAGGAGTTGCAATCCTATGCGACACATTGTACTTCCTTAACAAGCTTTGCAAGAACTTGTTTTTGAAGTGTGAACCTCCATCGCTAATTATAGCCCTTGGAATGCCAAACCTTGCAAATATATTAGCTTGCACAAAATCTGAAACAACTTTAGAATCATTAGTTGGGGCGGCCTTAGCTTCCACCCATTTCGAGACATAATCCACAGCAAGCAAAATATAATAATTCCCATTAGAATTGACAAAAGGGCCCATAAAATCAATTCCCCAAACATCAAAGACTTCCACAAATTGTATAATAGTTTGCGGCATTTGATTTCGAGCACCTAGATTGCGGTTCTTTGACACCTATCGCATGTGATACAAAATGCATGTGCATCCTTAAACAAAGTTGGCCAAAAGAAACCACATTTTAATACCTTGAGAGCGGTTCTCTTACTCCCAAAGTGTCCTCCACAAGCATATGAGTGGCAAAAAGACAAGATAGAATTAAATTAAATTTCGGGAACACACCTACGTATTACTTGGTCACTACAATGCTTCCATAAGTATGGATCATCCCATATGTATTGGTTTGCTATCTTCTTAAGTTTGTCCCTCTCAAAGACGAGACAAGTTCTTTGGGATTTGTTTAGACACTAAGTAATTAACAATATCAGCGTACCATGGTTCTCCAAAGGCAATTGAGAATAGTTGCTCGTCCGGGAAACTTTCACGCAACGGGATAGTCTCCTTGTCCACAGCAAGTCGGCTCAAATGATCCGCAACGGTGTTCTCAATTCCTTTCTTGTCTTTGATTTCAAGATCAAACTCTTGCAAGAGTAATATCCATCGTATGAGCCTCGGTTTCGCCTCTTTCTTTGTAAGCAAGTATCTAAGTGCTGCATGATCAGAAAAGACAACAACTTTAGTACCAATTAGATAAGAGCGAAACTTTTCTAAAGCAAAAACAATGGCTAATAACTCCTTTTCAGTGGTTGTGTAGTTTTGTTGGGCCTCATTTAACGTTCTAGAAGCATAATAAATAGCATGAGGAAGCTTCCCCACACGCTGCCCAAGCACCGCACCAACCGCATAGTCACTTGCATCACACATGAGCTCAAACGGCTTACTCCAATCCGGTGGTTTAATGATAGGGGCTGAAATCAAAAGTTCTTTCAAACGATTGAATGCCGCCACACACTTCTCATCAAAGTTAAAAACCACATCTTTTTGCAATAAGTTACAAAGTGGTGACGCTATCTTTGAAAAGTCCTTGATGAATCTACGATAGAAACCGCATGACCAAGAAAAGAACGAATCTCCCTCACCGTAGTGGGAGGGGTTAGAGCACGAATAAGGTCTATCTTAGATTTATCGACTTCCAAGCCTTTAGAAGATATTATATGGCCTAAAACTATGCCATGAGTTACCATGAAATGGCACTTCTCCCAATTTAGCACAAGATTTGTTTCAACACATCGTTCAAGGATTAGAGACAAGTTATTCAAGCAAAGGTCAAAAGAATCACCAAAGACACTAAAGTCATCCATGAACACTTCGATTATGTTTTCAACATATTCCGAAAAGATACTTACCATACACCTTTGAAAGGTAGCCGGAGCATTGCATAAGCCAAAAGGCATCCTTCTATAAGCAAAAGTACCGCAGAAAGGACAAGTGAAAGTGGTTTTCTCTTGGTCCTCAGGTGCTATCACAATCTGATTATAACCTGAATAGCCATCAAGAAAGCAATAGTAAGAGTGTCCAGCTAAACGTTCAAGCATTTGATCAATAAAAGGTAAAGGAAAGTGATCTTTTCTAGTGGTGGCATTCAATTTTCTATAATCAATACAAACCCTCCAACCGGTTTGCACTCGAGTTGGGACAAGTTCATTCTTATCATTCTCCACCACCGTTACTCCCGATTTCTTTGGTACCACTTGTACCGGGCTTACCCACTTGCTATCGGAGATGGGGTAGATAACACCCACGTCCAAAAGCTTGAGTATCTCATTTTTCACCACTTCCATCATGGGAGGATTCAAACGTCGTTGCGCTTCCCTTGTAGGCTTTGAATCATCCTCCACACGGATCTTATGCATACAAACGGCAGGGCTAATACCCTTGATATCGGCGATTGTCCATCCTATGGCCGTCTTGTACGTCCTTAGCACCCTTAGAAGTTTTTGCTCCTGTAATTCATTAAGCTCGTTAGAAACAATCACGGGTAATTCTTCGTTGTCACCCAAGTACAAGTACTTTAAGTGACTTGGAAGAGGTTTCAATTCTAAACTTGGAGGTTTAATAATAGATGGCACAAGTTTTTCATTATTGCAAGGTAAAGACGCATATGATACATTCTTAGTTGCTGATTTTTCCGGTAATGAGTTAAGAGAACCAATGGTTTCCTTCATCTCATCACTATACGCATAACCATTGTCAATAGGTGTAGTGAGAACGGTTTCCAAAGCATCAACACCATTCAACTCAAACATTTGTTGCGCCAATGTGTCCATCATATCAATGGAGAAACAAGAGTGGACATCGCTAGGATATCTCATCGTCTCGAAAATGTTGAAACGTATTATTTCTCCATCAAACTCCATAGTTAGCGTTCCCTTGTCAACATCAATAATGGTTTTCGCCGTTTTTCATGAAGGGACGCCCAAGTAGCAATGGAAGAGACGAGTCCGGTGAACCTTCATCCATCTCTAACACGCAAAAGTCCGCTGGAAATACAAGTTGATTAACCTGCACAAGAACATCCTCAACAATACCCATTGGGTAGACATTAGAACGATCGGCTAATTGCAACACAATTCCAGCCTTTTTAAGAGGACCAAGATCAAGTGAATTGTACATAGACGCAGGCATGACATTAACGGAAGCACCTAAGTCCAACATAGCTTTATTAAATGTAGTGTTACCAATTGTGACGGGAATGTCGAAGCTACCCGGGTCCTTGCACTTAAGTGGGAGTTTGTGTTGTAAGATTGCCGAAGCATTCTCCCCCACACTAAGCACTTCATTACCTTTGAGCCTTTGCTTATTGGTACACAAGTCCTTCAACACCTTTGCATACTTTGGAACTTGCTTGATTGCATCTATGAGTGGTATGTTCACATGGATCTTCTTTAGAACGTCTAAAATCTCCTTTTCTAATTCCGCCTTCTTAGAACTTGCAAATCTGCGAGGGAAAGGTAGAGGAGGAACATAAGTAGAAACCGGAGTTTTAGAGTTAGAAATAGGTACCTCAGAAGTTTGGGGAGAAGCCTCGGTTTTCTCCTCCAAAACAGGTTCCTTTGGTGTTTCCACCACGCCCGAATCAGCAACTTCGGGTTGCACAAGTTGTGTACCACTTCTCAATGTAATTGCATTAACACCCTCTTTTGGGTTGATAGGTTGAGAATGGAGTTTCCCACCATTTTGTGCCTTTAATTGATTCAACTCCATAGCCATAGAACCAACTTGAGTTTGCAACTCCTTAACCGAACTCTCCGTTCTTTGCATAAAAGATTTCAGCAACTCCTCCATATTGGACCCCATAGTTTGAGGTTGTTGTTGTTGTTGAAATTGTTGTCTCGGTTGGAATTTTTGTTGTTGAGGTTGAAATCCACTTGGGTTGTTGAAACTAGGTTGTTGAACCGCTCCTTGCTTATTGGCATAGCTAAAATTGGGGTGATCTCTCCATCCCGGATTGTAAGTGTTGGAGTAGGGATCATACCGTCTTTGTTGATTTGGAAAGATCGCATTAGCTTGCTCGTCTTCATAAGATTGAGAGGAACTTGGTATCACCGCGGCTGCAACTTGTTGAAGCATTGCGTTCATGTTACCCATTTGTTGACGAAGCTCTTCAACCTCGCTCACTTCACTAACCCTTCTTAGAAGCACATCCGAACCACGACTCAAGAATTGTTGTGAGTTCGCTGCCATGTTTTCAATCAACTCTCTAGCTTGTGCCACCGTCTTGTTAACTAGTGCACCACCACCCGCAGCGTCGAGGAGATTCCTATCACTTGATTGGAGTCCTTCATAGAAATATTGAATGATCATAGCATCACTAAATTGGTGGTGAGGGCAGCTTGCCACCAATCTCTTATATCGTTCCCAACATTCATATAGAGATTCTCCCACATTTTGCTTCATCCCACAAATCTCCTTGCGAATTTGAGTAGCCTTTGATGCAGAAAATATCTCTCTAAAAAGAGTTTCTTCAACCCATTCCATGTTGTGACACTAAGGGAGGTAAATAGAACAACCAATCCTTAGCGCTATCCATTAAAGAGAAACGGAAAACCTTCAACATTGCACCATCCGCCGCAACATCCGCTGGAAGCATGGCCGTGACAATGGTGTGGAAGTCCATAAGATGTTTGTTTGGATCTTCATTCACCATGCCATGGAACTTTGGTAATTCTCTAAGCAACCCCGGTTTAATTTCAAAAGTAGAGTCCGTTTGAATACACCCCTGTTGTATATCAAGCCTATGAGAAGCTAAGTCCTTGAGTGAACGATTTGCATCACCCATTGCTCCTTGTTCTTCCACGTGTGTTTCCTCTACGATTGGAACCTCTTTTCCTTCTTCTTGTTGTCGGAAAATCTCTTCTCCTACTTCCTCCTCGTGCTCGTCCGTTGTGTCTTGACTTGGTTGGAGTATTGTGCCTCGTCGAGTAGCTATCCCGCACCTTGGATAATTCCAATCCTTAGAAGCCGAGATTAGGCACTGCAAACAATTCTCGCAAACAAGTGAGAAACAAGACAAGAAACAAAAAGCAAAGATGAAAGCAGAAATTGTAAAAAGAAACTAAAAACTTAATAACTAGCCGTGTGCCTCCCCGGCAACGGCGCCAAAAATCGGACTACATCCTTAACCAATAAAGAATTTAGCTACTCATAGCTAAGGAGTTCATCACAAAAAATATCAAAGGAATAAAGAAGAAGATGAACAAAAGCAAACCCTAGTTGTGTAACCCAAAAACGCTCTCCAAAGTTCCAAGGAAAAGATATGAGGTAAGATCATTTCCAAAAGTTGTAGAATTCCTCTTTTTATAGCCTTTCTCTCCTTCCAAAACTAGGTTTTGTCTTCAAAGTCCATTAGATGCAAGTCCACCAAGCCCACGGGAAAGAGAAACCCATGTAGAAAATATGTCCAAAAAGTCGTCGCCGGAAAACTGGTATTGTGGCCGGAAATCGGCCGGAGAAGTGCCCGGAATCGGCTACGGTGACCGGCAAAGTCCGCCCGGTCAACGGGTTGGATCGGTCGGGTCAATGGGTCGGATCGGCGAGTCAACTCGGTCAATCACCGAGTCAGGGGAGGTCAGGATGAGTCAGGACGAGTCATGCCTGGGTCAGCTGAATGACCAAGCCAGGCCAGGCTTTTTGCACAGGCTGAACTCTGTGAAGCACCATCATTGTGCATGACCAGCCATCATGGCTATACTTTCTGTAGCATTGAAACTTGCATTCACTTCCACCTAGCAAAGAATAATAAGCCCGATTTCTCTTGCCACTAACTCCAAGGCTACCAAGCTCAAGAAGACAATCTTATATCTCGCCCCGCACCATCGTTTCTTCCTTTCGGTTTCAGCTCAACAACACACATTCCATTCCATTAACAGCTGCAGCTTCAACCTCACATGCATAGCTCACCATCATTGCAAACACACAAAGCATTAGTCATCACACCAAAAGCCCTTGCCCGCCATGGGCTCAAACCTCCTCTCCGCCTAGCCATTTTAGCTGTAACTCCTCATCATTGCCTCAAATCTTAAGTCCCTGGCGCAGTTACAAACCCAGCTGCAAAAACAAGGCCATTGAGCCACTGCTATCCCATCATACTCTTCAAGCACCACCAGTACTTCCTTGGCAACTATCCATTCCTGCAATCCATTCTCCTGACCTGCAAATCTCAGGCCATTCCCTGGAACTCATTCTTTGTATTCATCTGGAGCAGCCTCAACTCACTGCAGATTCAATTCCTGCAATGCCATTTCAGGCCTTGCTCTCATCTCACAGCTTCAGTCCCACAGTGCGGCAGCCTACACTGCATCTCATCTTTAAGTTCCATCTGCAGCTGCACAGAGCCACACAACCCTGTTAGTCCTCAAGCCATGACTCAGGACCACATGCCACTGCATTTCGCACAACTTCAACACGATCGAGCCATGTTGGCACCTCCGGCCTCGCAACCTCGAATCTAAGCTTCTCATAAGACCAACACTGCTCCATCTGAGTACCACCAATTCATACCACAGCCTTCATTTGTGACAGAGCACACTGCTTAAAGGGCCATTCCATTGCCTGTAATCGCTTCTTTCCAGGGTTCTTGCTCCACTCTGAGCCAACTCCCAATGCAATACAATCCGCAGCTCATTCATGTCATTCACTCGCCAATACACCGCAGCACCAGGTCAGCTCCCATAGCTCAAGCCATACATCCATCATTCACATCATTTGCAAAAGAAAATCAATCTTCCCCATCTTCTTCCTTGATTCTCACAAAGACCATCACCATTGCAGGCAATAGCACCACCCCGACTCCATCTGAATTTCAACCACCACTGCCACAATCCTGAGCATATTCTCCACCTCAATGTCGCCAGCAAGCCACCTCGGCCCAAGAACAACACCAAATGCCCGACAATCCAAAGAAACTCCCTAACCCGCTCAGCCACAGGCATGAGCATCATTTCCATCTTTGTCTTCCAGTCTTCCTTGAGAGTCTCAATCCTCAGCTCAGTGCGGCAGGTTCAAAATCTCAATTTCAGATCTAAGCACCACAGACCCATACCGAGGCTCAATCGACCTCACAACCATTCAAACATCAACTCCTTTGAACCCATCTCACAAACTCACAAAAATCGATCTCAAGAGCCTCAATCATTGATTCTTCCGATCAAGAACACCATCTCTATCTTTTACGATTCGAGCATCACCGATTAATCGAATCAATTTCATCTAGTTCACTGGAATGTTCTCAATAACCAACCACTACCACTGCTTCTCTTATTGATTTAAAATCAATCTCGTGCAAATCACCATGGCCGCAAAACACTCGAGTTTGTAATAAAAAGAAATGATTAAGAGAATTGATTTTCTCTCAATCCTAGGGTTTTGGTAATAGAAAGGGGAACCGATTGGGGGTACCCATGGAAGAAGATAAGGGGCAATGGGATAACTAATGGCACCCTTTGTTAGATACGGGCCACCACTATTATTGGGCCCATCGGTTCCAGGTAACCGCCGCAGTCCTAATTCTTCCCATCTCCTTGCGCACTCTCAGCCGGCTCCATGTCTCGCCTATGAATTGACCTCCTCGCTCCATTTAGCTCCAATTGGGATGATTTCCGCTTCTTTTCCTCCGTGCGACTCCATTGCACCTATAAAACTCAAAAGCACGCATAAAGTACATAATTTACAAGAAAAATAGCAAAGAAAGCATAAACTCTATATAGTAAGTACGGTGTATTCTACACCTATCAGTGCTATCAGCTGCAAGGTTCTCAAGCTCAGTGAAATGGAACTTGTGGCGAGTAATCGACGCACTGGAGGCTTCAAGTGGTCTAATATCAGTATTCCAGTTAAAGTAGGCGCGGTAGTCATTCCGGGCGGTAGCGGAACATTTTTTTTTCGGGGTAAATGTCAAATTGTTCGGACACAACAACATCCCCTCTTCTACCAGGGGTTCAAATTTCCAGATAAATTTCTTCTGAACAATAGCGTGCAGCATGTCACCCTGAGATACGATAAGGCAATAATATTATTAGTATTTATAAAAATCCCTGCAAAAAATATAAAACAAACTGATTGTGTTATCAGATGCCTACAATCCTGTGTAATATACAAAAGTTCAGATTGTTTCTTCCACAAAACCTGTAGGATCATAATATCGCAACGTACAAGGTTCGCGGGATTAATGAACGACGGCGTCGCGAGGGAGTCGCAGGGAGCTAAAATAAACGACGCAATGAATAACGACAGGCAAAACATAAAGAAGACGTGAGACCTGGCGAGGGTTAAGAAGTGTCGAGAGTGAATGTTTGTGCACTCGCGACACTTCGCGAGACATTCCCGAAAATAAAGGGAGCTTTATTTGTCATCCACTACGTATTACCCTATATAAAGGGCTAAATGAGTCTGTAAGAGGAGAGATCTTTTTGGAATTGTTGGGCAAGTCATTAGGAAAGAGAAAGTTTGAGAGTGTTTTAACTTCTAAGTGTAATTCTATTTTCCTGTGTAAAACACTTCATGAATTCAATCAATAAATATTCTTGATCTTTCATCTTTCAATGGATTAATTAAGCAAAATCGAGTAAGGGGTGTAGTGTGGGAAATCCCGCTACTACATATGCGCTAGAAACATGGACGAGCAGAGATTGACGTAGAAATTGGAAGGAATTTGGATTAACAGAGAAAAGATTTGGAGAAGATACTCAAGAATTCATTGGAAAAGAAAAATGGCTAGAAGAAGAAATGTACAAGGGCAACCAACGATTGTAAGAAGAAGTGGGAGACTTGCTGGAGAAAGGAGGAATGAAACAGGAGAATCGTCAAGGATGAATATGAGAAACGATGGAGAAGATCAAAACCAACCACCAATCTCCCCAGTAGCAAACGCGGCTGTGGATTATGATAGAGTAAGTGTACATACTTGGAGGTCCGATTCTGAAGACGAGAGAGAAGAGGAGCAGCAGCTGGTGAACAATGGACAAGGAGAGCAAGGAATGAATGGAGAAAACGAAGAAATCGCAGCATTAGAAAGATTGAGACAAACAATACACGAAGAGAGACGGTTAGAGGCAGAAGAACGAGCAAACTTGACAAGACAGAATCATGAATTGAGGATGGAAAATATGAGGTTGCAAAATAGGAGATCTAGAAGTAGCGTGAGATCAAGTTCAAGATCGAATAGGGAAGAAAGAAGGAGAGTTTTACCAACAGAAAGTACCGAGGAAGAAACACAAAATCCGAGTATAGAGCATGGCGAGAGAAGAGGGGAAATAGAAGATCGTTATATTCCTCAACCTGAAAATCTTCAAAATGAGCGGAATAGGGAAAATCAAGGAAACATGCAACTCCAAGAACCGAATGACCCAGCTGCCGAAGGGAGAATAATCTTGCACGGGAGAGAAGAATTGAGAAGAAACCGAGAAATCGAGGATGACATTGAGAGACACTACATTGAACAAGCGCGGCTGGCTCGCGAGAGAGAAAGGATAAGAGCAGAAATGGAAAACCAAGAGATGGAAGAAGCAATCCGTCAGAATAACCATGACAACCGCGAAAGAAGAAGGGAAAGAATCGTACCAACGAAATATTAATGAAGAATATGAGAGGGTGCAGATGAGAGCTGAGAGACAGCCAAGAAGAGAGAACAACCGATATAATGGCGTGCGAATTGAGGAAAGAAACGAAGAAGAGCGTCGCAGGGAAAGGAGAGAAGAAAATAACGAGCAAGAAGGTCAAAACAGGCATGAGCGAAGAAGGAGAGAAGCAGAGCTAAAAAGACCAGTAGAATCAAATTCTGAGGCAAATGAACAAATTTTAAGAGAACTGGCTGAAATGAGAGGATTGCTGAACAATAGAAGGGAAGGAGGAAGGAAACAATTGGATGAAGATGTAGGATCATAATATCGCAATGGATAGGGCTCGCGGGATCAATAAACGACGGTACCGCGAGGGAGTCGCAGGAAGCTAAAATAAACGACGCGATGGGAAATAATGACACACAAAATAGCTGAAAGACATGAAACCTGGCGAGGGATAAGAAGTGTCGCGAGATTGAATAGTTGTACACTGGCGACACT
Organism: Papaver armeniacum; assembly: GCA_023531295.1. Taxonomy (NCBI): domain Eukaryota; kingdom Viridiplantae; phylum Streptophyta; class Magnoliopsida; order Ranunculales; family Papaveraceae; genus Papaver; species Papaver armeniacum. Next base: position 127,059 of record JAJJWW010012682.1, read on the forward strand.
TCGCGAGACATTCCCGAAAATAAAGGATAGCTTAGCTGTCATCCACTATGTATTACCCTATATAAAGGGTCGAGTGAGTCTCAAAGGGAGAGATCTTTTAGAATTGTTAGGCAAGTCATTAGAGAGAGAAAATTTAAGAGTGTTTTAACTTCTAAGTGTAATTCTATTTTCCTGTGTAAACACTTCATGAATTCAATCAATAAATGTTCTTGTTCTTATATCTTCTAATGGATTAATTAGGCAAAATCGAGTAAGGGGTGTAGTGTGGGAAATCCTGCTACTACATATGCGCTAGAAACAGGGACTGTGCAGAGATTGACGTAGAAATTGGAAGGAATTTGAATTAACAGAAAAAAGATTTGGAGAAGATCCTCAAGAATTCGTTGAAAAAGAAAAATGGCTAGAAGAAGAAATGTACAAGGGCAATCAACGGTTGTAAGAAGAAGTGGGAGACTTGCTGGAGAAAGGAGGAATGAAACAGGAGAATCATCAAGGATGAATAGGAGAAATGATGGAGAAGATCAAAATCAGCCACCGAACTCCCCAATAGCAAACGCGGTTGAGGATTATGATAGAGTAAGTGTACATACTTGGAGATCTGATTCTGAAGACGAGAGAGAAGAGGAGCAGCAGTTGGTGAACAATGGACAAGGAGGAGGAGAGCAAGAAATGAATGGAGAAATGAATCCAGGTAACGAAGAAATCGCAGCATTAGAAAGATTGAGACAAACAATACATGAGGAGAGACGGCTAGAGGCAGAGGAACGAGCAAACTTGACAAGACAGAATCATGAATTGAGGATGGAAAATATGAGGTTGCAAAATAGGAGATCTAGAAGTAGCGTGAGATCAAGTTCAAGATCGAATCGAGAAGAAAGAAGGAGAGTTTTACCAACAGAAAGCACCGATGGAGAAACACAAAATCCGAATATAGAGCATGGCGAGAGAAGAGAAGAAATAGAAGATCGTTATATTCCTCAGCCCGAAAATCTTCAAAATGAGCGGAATAGGGAAAATCAAGGAAACATGCAACTCCAAGAATTGAATGACCCACTTCTTTGAAGGGAGAATAATCTTGCACGGGAGAGAAGAACCGAGAAGAAACCGAGAGATCGAGGATGACATTGAGAGACACTACATTGAACAAAGCGCGCTAGCTCGCGAGAGAGAAAGGCTAAGAGAAGAAATGGAAAATCAAGAGATGGAGGAGGCAATCCGGCAGAATAACCATGATAACCGCGAAAGAAGAAGGGAACAAAATCGTGCCAATAGAAATATTAATGAAGAATATGAGAGGGCGCATGGTGAGAGCCGAGAGACAACCAAGAAGAGAGAACAACCGATATAATGGGTGCGAATTGACGAAAGAAACGAAGAAAGAGCGTCGCGAGGAAAGAAGAGGAGAAAATAACGAGCAGGAAGGTCAAAACAGACACGAGCGAAGAAGGAGAGAAGCAGAGCTAAAAAGACCAAAGAGAATCAAATTTCGAGGCAAATGAACAAATCTTAAGAGAATTGGCTGAAATGAGAGGATTACTTGAATAATAGAAGGGAAGGAGGAAGGAGACAGGTTGACGAAGCCATCGCAGTAAGCCGCGAAGAATCCCTTCACGTTAGAAGTACAGATGGGAGGAATACCTCCTAAATGCAATTTGCCTACATTAGCAAAGCATTTTTGACGGAACAACCTGTGCGATACAAAAGACATTAAAGCTTATATGAGATGTATGTTGCGGTGGGAGAGTCATGATGCTATATTGTGTAAGTACTTCGCGTCAAGCTTAACAGGAGAGAAGCGTTAAAGTGGTTTGAAGGTTTGCCAGGAACACGATCGCGTCGTTTAACCATCTGCAAGCTACATTTTTGGGAGCCTACATAAGCAACAACTTCACGCGACCAGGAATTGAAGATGTATTCGGGTTGAAACAAAGAGTTGGAGAAAGCTTAAGACAGTTGACAATAAGATGGAGAACCATGTGTAGCGAGATGGCCGGACGGGTTGAGGAGAGATATCTCATCCTCTCATTTGTGAATGCTCTCTTTGCGACTAACTTGTTATACATTCAAATTTTTAGAGTAAAAATACAATCACGATGGCAGAACTGCGAGAATTACAGGAAGAATATATCGCCTTAGAAGAAAGACAGAATGAAATGAATTCTTATCCAGTCGCGAACACAAACTCGAATGCTGCGAACGCAAGCTTGTTACCTCAGTTCATCAATACAGTGGCGAGCACTTCGCAAGGACAACAGGCAAGGAGAGCTGATGAGGGACAGCAGAAGATAGTAGCCATGGGAAGCCATGATCAAGAAGAGTTTGAACGTGAAAGGAATTACTACAACCGTAACAGCAATAATAAGATTCAGAGGCTAGATCATGTGCAAGAAACTTATGGTGGACGAAGGCAAAATAACCGTGGAGGGCAGAGAAGTCACAGAACAATATGGGAACAAATTAAGATGCCTCCACTGAATGCTAGCGTTGAAAAGATCTGGGAAGCTATACTTGTGATGGAAAATGTACCAGCACCATGGAATGTTGGAATGGAACCACCGCCAAGCGATAGAAGTCATGAGTTTTGTTCTTACCATCGCTTCCATGGGCATCAAACAAACGATTGTAGAAACATAAAAAGAATTATTCTCAGGATGATTGATCAGGGGAAGCTGAATCACTTTCTAAAAGGAGAAGAAAAAGGCCAGACATTACCACCACCACCAGAAATGCACAGAACAGTGTCAGCGAAAGGAAAGGAAACATTTGTGATAGAAATCGGAACGAAAGCCAAAAATTTGAATTGCAACTCTATCGTCCACTCTTATCGCACAATCGAAGATTTTCATGACAACGTGCTCAAAAGAGTCTTTGCGAGAGATGCTGATGATAAAGAAATAATGAGCCTTGCGAGAACGACGCAGTTAGAAAAGTGGCAGCTGAAGACTATTTCTTTCTCTGCAGATGAAGTGCCAAAAGGAAGAGAAACACATGATAGCCCGTTGGTTGTGAAACTAGAGATTAACCCGAAACCAAGTTGATGGAGAAGATGATGAGGCGAAGCTTTGCCGGGCGATCAACCGAATCTTAATCGACACTTAGGAAGTTCGGTGAATATTCTTTTCTACCATACTTACAAGACGATGGGAGGAAAAGATGAGGATTTGATCCCCTCTACATACAAGATATATGGCTTTAATGGCACGGCAAACAAACCAAAGGGAGAGGTTCACATGAGAATACCTCTACAAGGATTATCAACTGATATTTTATTCGTGTGGTTGACGTGGAATCTCCATACAATGCGCTGATTGGGAGGCCATGGCTTCATGAAATCTTGGGAGTCGCGTCGACGTATCATCAATGTATTAAATTCCCACATCCAAATGGCATTGGTATTATACAGGGGAATTGGAAGGAGTCGCAACAATGTCATGAAGTAGATGTCGAAAGCTGCGAAGAAAGGAATGCCAAAAGAAAAGGTTGGAAACAACATGTGAGAGATGAGCAGAGAAAGGAAAAACTGATGGTGGATGCCATAGAAGTAAGGACTGAACATACCTCGCGAGGTGAATGCCTAGAGACAGGCGAATATTATGGTAATAAAGAAGCAAAGGATATGAGGAGCAAAAGGCATAAGAAGTGAATAATTAAAAGTAATGCTGTGCGAGAATCTCGCAGTCAAGGGTAAATGAGAATTCGATTAAGAAAGAGATAAAGACACAACAAATGAAATGGAATTTAGCGAATACTTCGCAAACAAATATTAACAAGTAATGAAACATGAATGATTGAATGATTTAACAAAAATGAATGAGTAAATGAATGGGACGAACCTTTATGGCGTACACCCTAGTTCGCGAATAACATTTCGTAAGAGGCAAATGTAAGACCTAAAGTGCGTCATATAAGGGGGTATCTCTCGACATGGCTCGGGGAAGGTTACACCGCCTCCCGAAACCCGAGTCATGAAAATTTGGGGCCCATGAAAGCCTATCCGGAGGAGGTACCTTGGATTCCCAACTATATATGTAGGTTATACCTCGGTTGGGCGACCGAGGGTCTCTTCTTAGGAGTCGTGTATGCTCAAGGCGCGGGGGTACACGGTTGAGCCTGAGTGCCCGGGATGGATGAACCTACCCCCGGCCATTCTTGGCAAGTCTTGGCATATGTTGCACTCGCCGCTCGAAGAAAACTCCACTTAGGGTGCAGCCTCGTAACCATAAACCATATAGGTATAAGGGATAAGAGGCTGCGAAAACAATCGGTTGTTGTTAAGACCGGATGGGAGGAGCTAGTCTTGTATGGTCGATGTTTCGCCTCCTTGAAGGGGCAACCTGGGGAGATGATAAGGGCGACGCTCTCCATTAGGGGGTGTCAAAACAGACGCAAATGTCATGAGGCTATGTTTTCGCAAGAGAATTTAGGCTTGTCATATTTGTGCAATTATCCCGCAGAGGCAATAATACTAACGCGAAGGTAAGGCGAGATCAATGGGTCTTTACACGAAAGTGTACGGACGTCCCGCGATTTCGTCGCTAGACGGCAATGTCAAGGGGCTTTATGTTCGCAAGGATATCTAGGCCTATCATATTGTCGCAACTAAAACATCCCGCAGAGGCAAAAATACTTGGAAAATGATAAGACAAGATCAATGGGTCTTTACATGCAAGTGTAAAGACGTCCCGCGATTTTGTCAAGAAGAATGGTGGCGGAGGGAAGACCTCTAATTAGGGAGGTCTGACTTGGAAGACCACACAAAATGATAAGGCAAGGTCAATGGGCCTTTGCATGAAAGTGTAAGGCGGCTGCGACCTTGTCGCAAAGAAAAAGAGATAGCATTCTCAATTCATAAAGATATCTGCGACTCGTCGCACATACATACATTTCAAAGAACATTAAAATTATTATCCAACAAAATACATGAGGATAACTAACTTCTTCCATCGAAGATAAATATCGAGGCAAGTATGGGAATGGAAAAGATGGAATATTGTTATTCATCTTCTGACGAAAGAGTTATACATTAATAATGTTAGCCAATTATATTACAAGGAAGAAGTACCAAAAAAGGGGAGTGAAGATTGAATTCATGAAAAAAGAGTTCATATAACAAAGATACAGCAATGTACAGATATTACACGCAGCAAAAGAAAACAAAAAGAATTATATCTTTGGTGATTCTTCTTCTTCATCTGATTCTTCAGATTTATTATTCTCATCGCCAGAATTTTCTTCTTCGCCAGCTTCACTATCGAAACATCGAGACAGTAGATTCTCAGAACCTTTTCAAGAAGCCGGGATATGTATGCAAAGGGATGTTCGTGTTTACAAACATACTCCATGGCTCCATTGCGAAAACGAACGGCATCATTATTAAAGTTCTCCACTGTCGTTTCAAATTGTTTCTTCAACTTGGAATACTTATTATTACGAAGGGAGAGACTCTTCGCAAGCTGTTGTTTTTCAGATTCAAGTTCTTCAATTCTCGTTGGAAAATTCCCTGCGAGTTGTTCTTTCTCGATTCAAGATCCCTAATTCTAACCGAAGTCTCTTCTCGATTCTCGCAAATAAGTGACAACAAGTTAATAATTTACAAGCAATACTACAAAAGTAAGAAGTAGAAAGGTGTAATAAATAACCTTCTCTATCGATATCATATCTTTAATCAAGGAAGTATGCTCGGCGTGAAGACTAACATCAACACCTAAGTTATTCCCGGCATTATCTAAAACTTTCGCAGCCCAAAGTGCGAATTCATCGTCACTATTTATAACAAGGAGGGAACGAATTTGATCTTCTCGCTCACTAAGCAAGGAGTTTCGCGAAGCAATTCATCCCGTTCAATTTGTAGTTCAAGGAGAGATTTTTGAAATGTTGCTAATGCCTCGTGCACCATTATTAGCAATGCGATCTTTATCATCTATAAGGTCGCTAATTTTCTTCCTCAAAATTTTGATTTCTTTATTGGACTCGAGAAACATTCGTTTAAATTGGTTGGCAGCACTTAAACCAGATCTATGTTCAATTTCTAAAAGACGATATTTGGTTTGAAGTTCATTTAATGAAAGGGAGTTAATTTTGTTTGATGAACTACTTAAAGAGTCGTTGAGGTGAGCGAGAAGAAGGTTATTATCCATAGGATCGGGAAATGTATGGAGAAGGATAGCCTCATCGGAGAGATTATATACATCTGCGAAAGTAATAAGTTAGGTAGCAATATGCGACCGATAAAATAAAAATAGTGAAAGGAGGAAAAATTTTATACCATAAAGTTGCTGATTGGCGTTTTGAAGAGTGGACACCTTATCCTTTTGGGAGTTAAGTTCGGTGTTTAACTTTTGAATTCTCTCGTCTTTATCGCGAGATGACGCAACTTCGGTCTCTAACTCTTGAATCTTCTTGCTCAATTGCAAATTCTTCTTTTCAAGATTGTTGCGTCTTCTCTCAAGGTCTGAGGCAACTACAAAGGAAGATCTTCCAACCTGTAAAAGAAGATAGAAAAATCATTAAAACATATATACTAAACAATTTAAAGTTAGCAGGGAAGTATGCCTGTACACATACCAGAGACCCAAGTGCATTCAAAAGGTCAGGAGACACAACTCTAGAGACTCCATTGAATGAATTATTGCCTTCAAAGAAAGCAAAGATTACACACGTTTGCGAGAGCCCCACAAAGAGAAGCTAGGGGAGCATCTCCCATTCCTTGGAAACAATCTGAGAAGATCTTTGGATAATTGATCCATGGAAGAACTGGTCGATGGAATCTTCTTGGCGAGAGAAGGATTCGATTCTTGGTTATCCTCGTCGGAAGATTCAGAGCTTGAGCTAAGGCGAGAAGAGGATTGGACCTTTCGCTTCTTAGTTAAGGGGGCAGAGGATTTATCCTTGCGAGCGACAGTTTTACCCTTACTTTTAGTCTTCGCAGCAATAGTTTTTTCAACTTCAACCTTCGCATACGCGTAAAGATAAGAAACAGAGGCAACAATATTGTTTTAAATAAGAAGAAAGGAAGTGATTCTTACTTCACTCGTAAGTTTATCAAGCAATGTCAGAGTATCCTCCGACGGATCCTTTTTGTAGCTTCTTTTCAACCTCGGCTATCTGAAAGATTTCACAAACTCAGCAATTATAGAAAGAAAATTACGAAAGCCAAATTTAAAGTCGGAAACATACCTCTTTCTTCTTCTCAGGCCATTTGAATTCCCAAGGATGATATCCTGCGAGATTCGCAGGAAGAATATGCGAGCCCGCGATGTAAGGACCATTTAAGATCAAGGGTACGACCCACCATTTCTCATCTTTGGAATGACGAGGAGAGGTATTATTGCCTGGGTGCCAATCAATGTCTTGCATGAGTAATTTATCTTCAGAGACATTATCCTTTTTCTTCAGACGAATGCCCCAGCGAGATCTCGCATTCACCATAGTTATCACCGAGTAATTTTCGAAAAAATTTTCCACAGTATATTTCTCCACAGCTATTTCCAAGTCTGCGAATTTGGGATTTCTGGCAGTGTTAGGGTATAAAGATCCTTTGCCTGCACCGCGGTTCGCGAACTCAAGCATCAGGCGAATACAATCGCCACTTAATTGATAAACAGCCCGAGAGAATTTTTCATGAGCCAAAATTTCATAAAATAAAGGCAACTCAGGATTGTACAAGGGAATAGGAAGTCCCGCGAGAAGCTGACCGAGCGAGACTATAATCTTTTGATCATCAAATTGATGATCAGAGAAAAGATTTACAGAAAGAATGGATGAGGGTTCTTGATCAGGAATGGTTGACAGAGTAAAACCCTTCTCGAGCAACTTCTGTTGAACTTCTTCAAAAGAAGTTTTGTATCCACGACTGATGGAAGCCATTTATCAGTATGGGAATGGATGGAAGATTGGAGATTAAAAACAGCGCTAGAAAGGATGAAGAAAAGCTTTGCAGTAGCAGGAGCGCAAATTGCGGAAGGAGAGAATCAAAGAAAAGTTGCAGAGACAAACTAAAAGATGAAAAGGAGGGGAAAAGAAAACTATATATAGGGGAAAAGAGCCTCGAGAAAAACGAGGTCATTTAATGCGAAGAGACATGAACGGTCAAGAAAAAGTGGTTGAAAGAGACGTGTCAAGAGAAGACATTAATAATCAAAATCCGTGTAAAAGTACAAAACTGAAGATTCTAAAGATAAGTAGTCGCGGCAACAATATTGTAAAAATCTCATGGTACTCTTCCCCTCGCAGGAGAAATATGAGGAGAGATAAGAGACGATACTTCATATATATCTCAAAGAAGCACCGGAACTTCGCAAAAGAATAGAGGCAAGTACGTACTTTTCAAGTACAGTATTCTTCTGCTCATTCCTTCATCAACAAAAACCAAAGATCACTACAACAACAAATTTTTCCTTAAAGATCGCTCTTCAAGCAATATTCAAGGAAAAAGAGGCAAGATGTAGGATCATAATATCGCAATGGATAGGGCTCGCGGGATCAATAAACGACGGTACCGCGAGGGAGTCGCAGGAGCTAAAATAAACGACGCGATGGGAAATAATGACACACAAAATAGCCGAAAGACATGAAACTGTGCGAGGGATAAGAAGTGTCGCGAGATTGAATAGTTGTACACTGGCGACACTTCGCGAGACATTCCCGAAAATAAAGGATAGCTTAGCTGTCATCCACTATGTATTACCCTATATAAAGGGTCGAGTGAGTCTGTAAAGGGAGAGATCTTTTTAGAATGGTTAGGCAAGTCATTAGGAGAGAGAAAATTTAAGAGTGTTTTAACTTCTAAGTGTAATTCTATTTTCCTGTGTAAACACTTCATGAATTCAATCAATAAATGTTCTTGTTCTTATATCTTCTAATGGATTAATTAGGCAAAATCGAGTAAGGGGTGTAGTGTGGGAAATCCTGCTACTACAGAAGCCATTGCAGAAGCTGCGAAGAATCCCTTCACGCTAGAAGTACAGATGGGAGGAATACCTCGTAAGTGCAATCTTCCTGCATTAACAAACATCTTCGATGGAACAACTGCCTTGATACAACATATCAAGGCCTATATGAGGTGTATCTTTGCTGTGGGAGAATCATGATGGTATACTATGCAAATATTTCGCATCAAGCCTAATTGGAGAAGCACTAAAATGGTTTGAGGGTCTACCAAGGAACACAATCACGTCATTCAATCATTTACAAGCCACATTCCCCGGGAGCATACATAAGTAACAACTCTTCACGACCAGGTATTGAAGATGTATTCGGGTTGAAACAAAGGGTTGGCGAGAGCTTAAGGCAGTTGACAATAAGATGGAGAACCATGTGTAGCGAAATGGCGGGGACGGGTTGAGGAAAGATATCTCATTCTCTCATTTGTGAATGCTCTCTTCGCGACTAACTTGTTATACATTCAAATTTTTAGAGTCAAAAATACAATCACGATGGCGAAGCTGAGAGTTACAGGAAGAATATATCGCCTTAGAAGAAAGACAGAATGAAATGAATTCTTATCCCGGTCGCGAACACAAACTCGAATGCCGCGAACGCAAGCTTGTTACCTCAATTCATAAATACAGTGGCGAGCACTTCGCAAGGACAGCATGCAGGGAAGGCTGATGAGGGACAGCGGAAGATAGTAGCCATGGGAAGCCATGACCAGGAGGAGTTTGAACAAGAAAGGAACTATTACAATCGTAACAGCAATAATAAGATTCAGAGGCTAGATCATGTGCAAGAAACTTACGGTGGACGAAGGCAATATAACCATGGAGGGCAGAGAAGTCGCAAAATAGTATGGGAACCAATTAAGATGCCTCCACTGAATGCTAGTGTGGAAAAGATCTGGGAAGCTATACTTGTGATGGAAGATGTACCAGCACCTTGGAACGCGGGGATGGAACCACCACCAGGCGACAGAAGTCATGAGTTTTGTTCTTACCATCGCTTCCATGGACATCAAACAAACGACTGCAGAAACGTAAAGAGAATTATTCTCAGGATGATTGATCAAGGGAAGCTGAATCACTTTCTAAAGGGGGAAGAAAAAGGCCAGACATTACCACCACCACCAGAAATGCACAGAACAGTGTCGGCGAAAGGAAAGGAAACATTTGTGATAGAGGTCGGAACAAAAGCTAAAAACTTGAATTGCAACTCTATCGTCCACTCCTATCGCACAATCGAAGATTTTCATGACAACGTGCTCAGTAGAGTCTTTGCGAGAGATGCTAATGATAAAGAAATAATGAGCCTGGCGAGAACGACATTGATTAGAAAAGTGGCAGTGAAGACCATTTCTTCTATTGCAGATGAAGTGCCAAAAGGAAGAGAAACACATGATAGCCCGTTGGTTGTGAAACTAGAGATTAACCCGAAACCAGTTGATGGAGAAGATGATGAGGCAGAAGCTTGCTGGGCGATCAACCGAATCTTAATCGACACTGGAAGTTCGGTGAATATTCTCTTCTACCATACTTACAAGACGATGGGAGGAAAAGATGAGGATTTGATCCCCTCTACATACAAGATATATGGCTTTAATGGCACTGCAAACAAACCAAAGGGAGAGGTTCGCATGAGAATACCTCTACAAGGATTATCAACTGATATTTTATTCTGTGTGGTTGACGTGGAATCTCCATACAATGCGCTGATTGGGAGGCCATGGCTTCATGAAATCTTGGGAGTCGCATCAACATATCATCAATGTATAAAATTTCCACATCCAAATGGCATTGGTATTATACAGGGAGATTGGAAGGAGTCGCAACAATGTCATGAAGTAGATGTAGAAAGCTGCGAAGAAAGAAATGCCAAAAGAAAAGGTTGGAAACAACATGTGAGAGATGAGCAGAGAAAGGAAAAATTGATGGTGGATGCCATAGAAGTAAGGACTGAACATACCTCGCGAGGTGAGTGCCTAGAGACAGGCGAATATTATGGTAATAAAGAAACAAAGGATATGAGGAACAAAAGGCATAAGAAGTGAATAATCAACAAAAACAGGAGAAAAAGTAGCAATTGAAGTAATGATGTGCGAGAATCTCGCAGACAAGAGTATATGGGAATTCAGTTAAGAAAGAAAAATGAAAATACAGAATTGTGCGAATACTTCGCAAACAAGTATCAGCAAATAATGAAACATGAATGATTGAATGATTTAACAAATATGAATGAGTAAAAGAATGGGACGAACCTTTATGGCGTACACCCTAGTTCGCGAATAACATTTCGTAAGAGGCAAATGTAAGACCTAAAGTGCGTCATATAAGGGGGTATCTCTCGACATGGCTCAGGGGGAAGGTTACACCGCTCCTGAAGCCTGAGTCATGAAAATTTGGGGCCAATGAAAGCCTATCCGGAAGAGGTACCTTGGATTCCCAACTATATATGTAGGTTATACTGGTTGGGCGACCGAGGTCTCTTCTTAGGAGTCAGTGTATGCTCAAGGCGCCGAGGTACACGGTTGAGCCAGAGTGCCCGGGATGGATGAACCTACCCTGGCCATTCTTGGTAAGTCTTGGCATATGTTGCACTCGCCCGAAGAAAACTCCACTTAGGGTGCAGCCTTGTAACCATAAACCCTATAGGTATAAGGGATAAGAGGCTGCGAAAACAACTGGTTGTTGTTAAGACCGGATGGGAGGAGCTAGTCTTGTATGGCCGATGTTTCGCCTCCTTGAAGGGGCAACCGGGGAGATGATAAGGGCGATGCTCTCCATTAGGGGGAGTATCAAAACAGACGCAAATGTCATGAGGCTATGTTTTTCAAGAGAATTTAGGCTTGTCATATTTGTGCAATTATCCTGCAGAGGCAATAATACTAACGCGAAGGTAAGGCGAGATCAATGGGTCTTTACACGAAAGTGTACGGACGTCCTGCGATTTCGTCGCACGACGGCAATGTCATGGGGCTTTATGTTCGCAAGGATATCTAGGCCTGTCATATTGTCGCAACTAAAACATCCTGCAGAGGCAAAAATACTTGGAAAATGATAAGACAAGATCAATGGGTCTTTACATGCAAGTGTAAAGACGTCCTGCGATTTTGTCGCGATGAAAGGTGGCAGGGAAGACCTCTAATTAGGGAGGTCTGACTTGGAAGACCACACAAAAATGATAAGGCAAGGTCAATGGGCCATTGCATGAAAGTGTAAAGGCGGCTTGCGACCTTGTCGCAACAAGAAGAGATAAAATAAAGACTACCGAAATGATAAGGAGAGATAATAAGGAAATCCCGCGACCTCGTCGCAACGATATATTTCAATAACAATAAAATAATTATCCAACAACATACATGATGACAACTAAAATCTTCCATCTGAAGATAAATAACAGAGGCAAGTATGGGAATGGAAAAGATGAAATATTGTTATTCATCTTCTGATGAAAGAGTTATACATCAATAATGTTAGCCAATTATATTACAAGGAAGAACTACCAAAAAAGGGGGAGTGAAGATTGAATTCAGAGGGGAAAAATCCAAGAAATACACTATAATAAGGATACAGAAATGTACAGATATTACAAGCAGAGAAAGAAAACAAAAAGAGTTATCTCTTTGGTGATTCTTCTTCTTCATCTGATTCTTCAGTCTGATTATTCTCATCGCCAGAATTTTCTTCTTCGCCAACCTCGCTATCGTAAACGTCCGAGACAGCAGATTCTCGGGAACCTTTTCAAGGAGACAGGGGATATGAATGCAGAGGGATATTGTGGTCCTTACAAACATACTCCATGCCTCCATTGCGAAAACGAACAAGCATCATTATTAAAGTTCTCCACCGTCGTTAGAAATTGTTTCTTCAACTTGGAATATCTATTCTCGCGAAGGAGAGATTCTTTGCGAAATGTTCTTTTCGGTCTCGAGTTCTTCAATTCTCATTTGGAAAATTCCTGGCGAGTTGTTCTTTTCAGATTCAAGCTCTCTAATTCTAACCTGAAGCCTCTTCTCAGATTCTGCAAATAAGAAACAACAAGTTAACAATTTACAAGCAATACTACAAAAGTAAGAAGCAATAAGGTATAATAAGTAACCTTCTCTATCAGATATCATATCTTTAATCAAGGAAGTATGCTCGGCATGAAGACTAACATCAACACCTAGGTTATTCCTGGCATTATCTAAAACCTTCGCAGCCCAGGCGAATTCATCATCACTATTAATCACGAGAAGAGAACGAACTTGCTCTTCTCGCTGCTTAAGTATGGTATTCTGATGAAGGAGTTCATCTCGTTCAACTTGCACGCCAAGAAGAGATTTGTGGAATTCTGCTAATGCCTGTGCACCTCTGTTAGTAATACGATCGTTCTCATCTATGAGATCACTAATTTTCTTCCTTAAAGTCTTGATTTTCTTCTCGGAATCAAGGTACATTCGTTTAAAGCGATTAGTTAAATTTAAACTAGATCTGTGTTCGATCTCCAAGAGATGATATTTGGATTGAAGATCCTTTAATGAAAGGAGGTTAGTTTTATTGGAGGAACTACTTAGAGATTGATTGAGGTGAGCGAGAAGAAGATCATTATCCATAGGTTCAGGAAATGTATGGAGAAGAATAGCCTCATCGGAGAGATTATATACATCTGCGAAGGTAATAAGTTAGGCAGCAATATGCAACCGATGAAATAGAAATGATAAAAGGAAGTAAAATCTTATACCATAAAGCTGTTGATTAGCGTTCTGAAGAGTGGACACCCTATCCCTTTGGGAGTCAAGTTCGGTGTTTAACTTTTGAATTCTCTCGTCTTTATCACGAGATGACGCAGCTTTAGTCTCTAATTCTTGAATCTTCTTGCTCAATTGCAAATTCTTCTTTTCAAGATTGTTGCGTCTTCTCTCGAGATCTGAGGCAACTACAAAAGAAGTTCTTCCAACCTATAAAAGAAGATAGAAAAGTCATTAATATATATATATATTTAAAAATTTAAAATTAACAGGGAAATACGACTGCATACGTACCAAAGATCCAAGTGCATTCAAGAAGTCAGAGACACAATTCTAGAGGTTCCATTGAAAGAATTATTGCCCTCTAATAAAGTAGCATTACACACGTTTGCGAGAGAGCCCCGCAAAGAGAAGCTAGGGGAGCATCTCCCATTCCTTGGAAACAAATCCCCGAGAAGATGCTAGATAACCGATCCATAGAAGAACCGGTCGACGGAATCTTCTTGGCGAGAGAAGGATCCGAGTCATGGTTATCCTCGTCGAAGATTCAGAGCTTGAGCTAAGGCGAGAAGAAGATTGGACCTTTCGCTTCTTAGTTAATGGAGCGTAAGATTTACCCTTGCGAACGAGCAGCTTTACCCGTACTTTTAATCTTTCGCGGACTTCTTTCTTCAACTGAAACCTTCGCATACGGTTAAAGATAAGAAACAGAGGCAACAATATTGTTTCAAATAACAAAGGAAATGTTTCTTACTTCACTCGTAAGCGATCGAAGTATGGTCAGAGTACTCTCCAACGGATTATCCTTGTACTTTCTTCTCAATTTGGCGATCTGAGAAATTATACAAACTCAACATATGTAAAAAGAAAGTTGCAAAGGCAAGATTTAAAATGGGAAACATACCTCATTTGCCTTATCAGGCCATTTGAATTCCCAAGGATGATACCCTCGCGAGATTCGCAGAAGAACGTGCGGCCCGCGATATAAGGACCATTTAAAATCAAGGGTACAACCCACCATTTCTCATCTTTGGAGTGGCGAGGAGTAGTATTATTACCCGGGTGCCAATCAATATCCTGCATGAGCAATTTATCCTCAGGGACATTATCCTTCTTTTTCAAAGTGCGAATGCCCCAAGCGAGATTTCGCATTAACCATCTTTATCAATGAATAGTTTTCAAAAAGTTCTCTACAAGTGTACTTCTCAAGCCTATTTCCAAGTCTGCGAAATCGGGGTGTCTAACAAGAGTTAGTGGTATAAAGATCCTTTGCCAGCACCACGATTCGCGAATTCAAGCATTAGGCGAATGCAATCACCACTCAATTGATAAACAGCCCGAGAGAATTTTTCATGGGCCAAGATTTCATAAAATAAAGGCATCTCAGGATTGTACAAGGGAATGGGAAGTCCCGCGAGAAGCTGACCTAGCGAGACTATAATCTTTTGATCATCACATTGATGATCAGAAAACAGCTTTGCAGAAAGAATAGATGAAGGTTCTTGCTCGAGAATGGTTGTGAGTAAAACCCTTCTCGAGCAACTTCTCGTTGAACTTCTTCAAAAGAAGCTTTGTATGCACGATCGATGAAAGCCATTTATCAAGTATGGGAATGGATGGAAGATTGGAGATTAGGATCAGCGCTAGAAAGGACGAAGAAAAGATTTGCAGTAGCAGGAGCGCAAATTGCGGAAGGAGAGAGTCAAAGAAAAGTTGCAGAGAGAAACTAAAGGATGAAAAGGAGGGGAAAAGAAAACTATATATAGGGAAAAAGATCCTCGAGAAAAACGAGGTCATTTAATGCGAAGAGACATGAATGGTCAAAAATAAGCGGTTGAAAGAAACGTGTCAAGAAAAGACATTAATAATCAAAACCGTGTAAAAGTACAAAATCGAAACAGAGATAAAGATAAGCAAAATCATGAAACAATATTGTAAAAATCTCATGATACTCTTCCCCTCGCAGGAGAAATATAAGGAGAGATAGGAGACGATACTTCGTATATATCTCAAAGAAGCTTCGGAACTTTGCAAAAGAATAGAGGCAAGTACGTACTTTTTAAGGAAAGTATTCTTTTGCTCGTTCCTTCACCAATTGAAACCACGGAATATGACAACAATGAATTTTTCCTTCAAATCGCTCTTCAAGCAATATTCAAGGAAAAAGAGGCAAGATGTAGGATCATAATATCGCAACGTACAAGGTTCGCGGGATTAATGAACGACGGCGTCGCGAGGGAGTCGCAGGGAGCTAAAATAAACGACGCAATGAATAACGACAGGCAAAACATAAAGAAGACGTGAGACCTGGCGAGGGTTAAGAAGTGTCGCGAGAGTGAATGTTTGTGCACCTGCGACACTTCGCGAGACATTCCCGAAAATAAAGGGGAGCTTAGCTGTCATCCACTATGTATTACCCTATATAAAGGGCTAAATGAGTCTGTAAGAGGAGAGATCTTTTTGGAATTGTTGGGCAAGTCATTAGGAGAGAGAAAGTTTGAGAGTGTTTTAACTTCTAAGTGTAATTCTATTTTCCTGTGAAAAACACTTCATGAATTCAATCAATAAATATTCTTGATCTTTCATCTTTCAATGGATTAATTAAGCAAAATCGAGTAAGGGGTGTAGTGTGGGAAATCCCGCTACTACAAAACCGGTATCATGCACATACTTACTTCAAGTTGATAAAAAAAATTGAAAAAAGAAATGATATGTACAAAAATTACAGAGCAAGGAATGAAAAAGAACATGTTCCTTTATTCCTAAAAGAACAGGACAAAATATCACGTGGAATCCCATGCGGAAACAACATCCCAATTGTGAAACCATGAATCAAAATTGCAACTTAGGTAAGAATAGTGAACCTTGGTCCAAGAGAAAAGTAGATACTTTGCATCTATATATGGTTACAACATCCACTGTTGTACATGCTATTTCTTTTGAAATCAATCTCAAGAAGGAGCATGTAATGTCAGGGACGTCCTTGGCTCACTAACTCATGGCAGATGACTACAAACATTTCTAATCTACGCATTGCAAACCAATCGTATACCAAAGAATAACTGAAAGGATTATAAAATTGCAAGACTCATATTAAACCATTGTAAACCAACCGTATACCAAAGCATAACTGAAAGGATTTCTGGGTACCAAACCAACAGCGGAGCAAATCATATTCGGTTTGCTACTTACGGTGTTATCAACGAGAGCAAATAAAAGTCGGGTAACATCATTGGTTTTCATGAAGTCCGTTTCATGCCACATACGAACAATGCGAACTCGGGCCATCCACGGTCTGATTCCATTTTTTTGCTGAAATTCTTTCAGTGTTAGGAATCCTGGAGCATGAACGTCAGAGGCAGCGGAGTGAGGCACTATGGTAGCCATTATGTAAATCTACATGATCAACAAAATAAGGTTAGCAACTAAATTAAACAGCAGATGGAAAAAAAAATCATAATGAAAATGGTCCTCCAAAATTTACACACCACGAATCACTGCAGAAGAGAATTTCAAAAGAGGGAAGATGTGGTGATTGAGCGTGATTTGCCTCTGAAAATCTGGCGTCTTATATATGCTACAGATTTTCATTCTTTCAAAGCCAGGACAATTAATGGGCACAAAATGAAACGCCTGCCAAAACATGAATGGGCAATGAAATAAAAGAAAAAAAACACACACAAAGGAAGATGGAAGGCCAAAGGTACCAAGCAATCACTCTGGCCAAAATTAAGAGGCTTGTAACAGCAGATTTGAAGCGGCAAATAAACTGAAATTAGGTTTTCATGATGTGCGAGCTAACAAACCGGGTATAAATGGGCATGGCACTCAAAAGAATCGGGTCAAAAACCAATACCCCAGTTCTAAAACGAATAGGAACATAAAAAATTTAAAATCTAAAATTTAAATTCACACAAAATCAGAACTTTAATCTATAGGGAATCAGAGAAGCGAGTAAAATTAATACAACTAACGAACGAAATTGATCTCTTCATACCTGTGATTATTGTAAACAGAAAAATCAGGGACCAGTACCACAATGATCTTTATGGACTAATAGAATCAGGGAAAACATCCCGGACGAAAAGACCAACAATGTATCCTGCGTGATGTTTGGACGATTTGATCTAATCAGGGAAACCATCCCCAATGAAAAATCAGAGACCTAAAAAACCTTCTCTCCACAGCATTTCTAGATCTGAGAGGAGAGAACTATGCGGTGAGAAAGAAGTAGGGAGGGTGAGTTTGGGTGCATCTATGAACTCCCGTAACATTGTATTGACTGCCACACGTGCGAGTGGTAGGGGTGGCCTGAGCACCACAACCCTTGATTTATCTCTCACAGGGACAAATCCGACCACCCCTAACACAGGCAAACTTGTCCTAGCTTTGTTTTGTACTAATGAAAGAGTTTGGAGGAAACTTCTATCGAGAGATAACTTCACTGTTATTTTCTTATGCTAACATTTGTGTGAAGCTATTATTTGCACTACAGATGAATCTATGGGTGGATCCCCAAATTTCCAGATTGCTAGTATACGGGGAGTGAATCTTATAAGTGTCAAGACGGGTGACGACTTTAAATCAAACGCTTTAAGGAGGCAAACCCCTTGGGTTTAATATTTCTTGTCCTTGTCCTGTTGCTTTTTATTTGTTTTATTTATTTTTGATTTTCTTGTTCCATATCATGTTAAGATTTCCCACCTTGACTTTGCTTGAAGGATTCAATTACATTGAGGACAATGTAAGGTTTAAGTGTGGGGGAGTGGTTAAGCATATAGAATTTTTCAATTTTTTCTTAAAATTTTAAACTTTTTTTGCATAAAACCTTCAACTTGTAGATATTTTAGAGTCACTATTATACATAATTCTAAGTTTACATACGGAGTTCTTACCAACATAACTAATTTAGAATTGCTAGAGAACAACAATCGGGTTTCTTACTTATTCGAGAGTTAAAATTGGATTTAATTATGCTTAGTTGGAAAATTAGGAGCAGAGGGAATTCAGTATTAGAGTTGTTGATCAATCATTAGTGGAGACTACATATTGTTACATCAAGTAAGGCACTAGTCCTTCATTTCTTTATGGCTGACTAAAAAAATATCCTTTAGAGTGTGTGTTATCTTACTGTTTATGGGTAAAAATCGTTTCTGCCGATTTCGGTAAATTCGGTAGATGAGTGAGAAACTGGTTCAAACCCTAAACAAATGTGCTGCACGTGAGCACTTTATAGATTCGAGAGATCAATGCGCATAAGTCCGGCCTAAACCAAGAAATGGCCGTTCCGGACTTGCTTCGGTCCAAAGTGGAGGAGAAGGGTTGATTTGGGGAGGGAAGCAAAGAAAGGTGTTGAGGAGAGTAGTATCTCGACTTGTATCAGAAAGTGAAAGCTTAGGAAGCTTGCAAGAGATGAAAGCTTTTTGGAGAGCTTGCAAAGTTGCCTTTCTGAGAGTGTAAGTGTAGTATATTTCTCCTGACCGAGACTTGTTGTCTGGTGGAAATAGGTAAGACCTATTTATACAAGTCGAGATTGAAACGTACCCTGGCCTCATGAAGGAAGAGAGTAAAGGGTGAAATAATGGGAGGAGGTGGTAACCGCATGGTTTAATGGGTGGAAACGTTTTTCACCATTATTTCCTCTTTTATTTGACCGCTTTATTCCTATTCACGCTTTCTTAATGTGAGCGTAGTGTACGCTGCATGCTGTGACCGCCAAACCAAAACCCTAAACAAGCATCCCCCAGTTTGTGTTGATATCTCGTTGGTTGCGCCTTGAGTGCAAGTGGTCCGCTCATGGCGCGTGTGGCATGTGCCAATGGCATGTGCGGAATGCCTTGGTGGTAGGTTGCATGGTTTGGAAGTTAGGCTACCAGCGTGTGTGTTTGGCATGTGCCAATGTCACGTATGGCCATGATGACCTAGAACCAAGTCTTGCAAGCCTAGGGCGCTATATTTGGCGTGTGCCAATGGCATAGCGACTTGGAATATGGCTTGCGGCACGTATTGGCATGTGCCGGCCATGTTGACCTAGTTGCAAGTCTTGCAAGCCTAGGGCGCTATATTTGGCGTGTGCCAATGGCATAGCGACTTGGAATATGGATTGCGGCACGTATTGGCATGTGCCAATGGCATGTGCGGCCATGTTGACCTAGTTGCAAGTCTTGCAAGCCTAGGGCGCTACATTTGGCGTGTGCCAATGGCATAGCGACTTGGAATATGGCTTGCGGCACGTGTTGGCATGTGCCAATGGCATGTGCGGCCATGTTGACCTAGTTGCAAGTCTTGCAAGCCTAGGGCGCTATATTTGGCGTATGCCAATGGCATAGCGACTTGGAATATGGCTTGCGGCACGTATTGGCATGTGCCAATGGCATGTGCGGCCATGTTGACCTAGTTGCAAGTCTTGCAAGCCTAGGGCGCTATATTTGGCGTGTGCCAATGGCATAGCGACTTGGAATATGGCTTGCGGCACGTATTGGCATGTGCCAATGGCATGTACGGCCATGTTGACCTAGTTGCAAGTCTTGCAAGCCTAGGGCGCTATATTTAGCGTGTGCCAATGGCATAGCGACTTGGAATATGGCTTGCGGCACGTATTGGCATGTGCCAATGGCATGTGCGGCCATGTTGACCTAGTTGCAAGTCTTGCAAGCCTAGGGCGCTATATTTGGCGTGTGCC
This sequence comes from Papaver armeniacum, assembly GCA_023531295.1. Classification (NCBI taxonomy): domain Eukaryota; kingdom Viridiplantae; phylum Streptophyta; class Magnoliopsida; order Ranunculales; family Papaveraceae; genus Papaver; species Papaver armeniacum. The sequence continues at coordinate 147,401 of JAJJWW010012682.1, forward strand.
AATGGCATAGCAACTTGGAATATGGCTTGCGGCACGTATTGGCATGTGCCAATGGCATGTGCGGCCATGTTGACCTAGTTGCAAGTCTTGCAAGCCTAGGGGCGCTATATTTGGCGTGTGCCAATGGCATAGCGACTTGGAATATGGCTTGCATGCACGTATTGGCATGTGCCAATGGCATGTGCGGCCATGTTGACCTAGTTGCAAGTCTTGCAAGCCTAGGGCGCTACATTTGGCGTGTGCCAATGGCATATCGACTTGGAATATGGCTTGCGGCACGTATTGGCATGTGCGGCCATGTTGACCTAGTTGCAAGTCTTGCAAGCCTAGGGCGCTATATTTGGCGTGTGCCAATGGCATAGCGACTTGGAATATGGCTTGCACATATTGTCATGTGCCAATGGCATGTGCGGCCATGTTGACCTAGTTGCAAGTCTTGCAAGCCTAGGGCGCTATATTTGGCGTGTGCCAATGGCATAGCGACTTGGAATATGGCTTGCGGCACGTATTGGCATGTGCCAATGGCATGTGCGGCCATGTTGACCTAGTTGCAAGTCTTGCAAGCCTAGGGCGCTACATTTGGCGTGTTCCAATGGCATAACAACTTGGAATATGGCTTGCGGCACGTATTGGCATGTGCCAATGGCATGTGCGGCCATGTTGACCTAGTTTGCAAGTCTTGCAAGCCTAGGGCGCTACATTTGGCGTGTGCCAATGGCATAGCGACTTGGAATATGGCTTGCCAATGACGTATTGGCATGTGCCAATGGCATGTGCGGCCATGTTGACCTAGTTGCAAGTCTTGCAAGCCTATGGGCGCTATATTTGGTTTGGCATTATTGTCATAGCGGCTTGGACTTGATTTGGCATTGTTGCCATGGTGTGCGAGATGCGGCTTGGTTTGGCATTGTTGCCAATGATCGCAGAGATGCGGCTTGGTTTGGCATTCTTTGCCATGGTACGCAGAGTGCGGCTTGGTTTGGCATGGTTGCCATGGTGCGCAGAGTGCGGCTTGGTTTGGCATGGTTGCCATGATGCGCAGAGTGCGGCTTGGTTTGGCATTCTTTGCCATGGTGCGCAGAGTGCGGCTTGGTTTGGCATGGTTGCCATGATCGCGCAGTATGCGGCTTGGTTTGGCATTGCTGCCATGGTGCGCAGAGTGCGGCTTGGTTTGGAATTGCTGCCATGGTGCGCAGAGTGCGGCTTGGTTTGGCATTGTTGCCAATGATCCGCAGAGTGCGGCTTGGTTTGGCATTGTTGCCAATGATGCGCAGAGTGCGGCTTGGTTTGGCATGGTTGCCATGATGCGCAGAGTGCGGCTTGGTTTGGCATTGCTGCCATGGTGCGCAGAGTGCGGCTTGGTTTGGCATTGCTGCCATGGTGCGCAGAGTGCGGCTTGGTTTTGGAATTAGGGTTCTGTGTTGAAAACCCTAATCTGGTATTTTGAAAAAATACCCCTATTAATTATTTACACCTGAGTTAAATGCTCTTAGTTAATGTGTTGCGGGTAACACTAGGTCATGGGGTTTTACGATTTTACCCCTTGTTTAAAAACCACCATCAACATTAAGTCCCCGGCTTAGCTCGAACAGGGGCTTTGTTGCGAGGTAAGCATAAGATGGTGACAAACTATTAACGACAAGCAAACCGTAAAGAGAATTGAAAGAGGCTTGTCTCGACCTTTTATAAATAGGATTTGGAATCCTTGCCTCGGGTAGTTTTGCACAAATTGGGAGGCTAGCACAATTGGTGGGGCCGTGCAGCTTAGGCGACGTTGGGAAGTTGGTGTGAGTTGGGAGACCGAGTGGGCTAGCGCAATGTGGGGCCAGGCGTGCAAAGTGTGACTGGGGAAATTGCGTGTGTGCTTGCAGTCGGTGCAATTGGTGTGGAAGTCGGTGCGCTCGGGGACATTGGGAAGTTGGGCGAGTTAGGGAAGGCCGAGCGTGCTAGCTGGTGGGGACCGGCGCAATGTGGAAGGGAAGTGCGAGCGTGTTTGCGTGTTTGTTTGGTGGGGACCGCGCAACTTGGGCGGCATTGGGCGTTCTTGTGAGCCCGCATGATTTTTGGTAATGGGAAATCCTTCCTATTTCGAGAATCTTCTTGCCATATATATATAAAATCCCTTTCTCTCATCTTGCACCTTATTCCTTTCATCCTTTCCTACTAGTGGCGAGTCACAAAGAAAACCAGCTTCCGGGTATGTCTTCCAAGACTTCTCTTGTTTCCCTTTTTATGTAGGGGTAAACCTAAGAGTGGGCATTTATATATTGCACATATAATTTCTTGGCGTGTCTCTTGTAGAAAATATTGTATGTATGCGCCCAAGGGAAATATTGCATATATTATTCGAACCCGTAGGAAAGTGCTCCATATATAATTTTGAACCCGAAGAAGGATATTGCGAACGACTTGAGCCCGTATAAATCCGCGTATAACTCGAACAGAAGCAAAATCGCGTGTGCGGTTTCGAACCCGTAGAGAATACCGTATATGAATCCCGAAGAAGAATACGTATATGTGCTTCATATGACTTCGAACCCGTAGGAAATATCGCATATATGAATTTTCGGTCTGAAGAAATCATCACGCGTGCAATTTTTGAACCCGTGAGAAAATGCTCCATATATAATTTTGAACCCGAAGAATGATATGCGAGACGCACTTGAGCCCGTATAAAATATTTGCGTATATAATTTGAAACCGAAGAAAATATGCGTGTGTATTTTTGAACCTCGAAGAAAAACTTTGCGTGTGTATTTTTGAACCCGTACTTGCGTGTGTATTTTTGAAAAAATTTGCGTGTGTATTTTTGAAGAAAATACTGCGTGTGTATTTTTGAACCCTGCAGAAAATACCGCGTGTGTAAGAGAAAATCCGCGTGTGTATTTTTGAACCTGGAGAAAATACTGCGTGTGTATTTTTGAACCCTGAGCGTGTGTATTTTTGAAAACTGGAGAAAATGTGCGTGTGTATTTTTGAACCCGAGAGAATGCTCCATATATACGCCCGTGTGCAGTTTTCTAAAGAATTTTTTCTCTTTTTTTTTTTTTTTTTGTATTTGGGTTTTCCTTTGTTGGGCGCGGTTATGTGTCGGGAGATAATTTTGTCTTTCTCCGTGTGCGAGATATCTTGTTACTAAGTTGTTATGAAGAAATCCGGTAAGATGTTACTCGAAGGCAATTTCGCCTCATCGAAAGATGTCCATAGTTCCAAACCAAACACGGATGATGAATTCTTCGTCAAAAACTTGCCTCTGCTCGGAAGAATCACCGGTTTGTGCCAATTTTGTTAACTTAGGTGGTGAAGATAAAAAGAAGACACGTTTGGTTCGCCCGAGAGAACACCATACGGTTCTGCGTCTTCATAAAGGGGTATATTCCTCTTCCAATATTGATTTCAGGATGTGCCAAAGCCCATTGCGTTCTTTTGATATATGGGTTGAGTTCATGGTGCTTGTTTCGAAGGGAGAGGATGGTCTTTGGAAGGAGCAAGATGGTTGGAAGGGCGCAAGATGTTAGCGCTGGAAGGATGCAAATTGTTAGCACAGAGTGTGGTCTTGTGGCTAGCATGCGCGTGCGGCATGTGTGCCAGCATGTGTCCAGTAAGCGTGTCCAGTAAGCACGTCTAGTAAGCGCGTCTCGGCAAGCGCTTCTTTTCTTTCTTCTTCTTTCTTCTTTTGAAAAATGTCTAACTCAAGTTCGCAGGAGGAATCCGGTTCGGAGGATGATTCAGGGGTAGAGCCACACGAAAAACTTGACTTTGGTGACCACCGCATTGGTGACTTGGAGATGGGAGTTAGCCAATTGCCGGCACGAGATGTGGCTCAAACGGTGGATGATTCTCGATGGTTGCTGCCGTGGACATGGAAGAAGACCCTTTGTGAGGCCAGAGTGCAGGCGCCTTTTTGATCCTCCGTACTTGGTTCCTTATCCAGGTCATCTTTAGTTGGCGGCTTCAGCATCTTAGGCTAAGCACGAGGCGTTGTACACGAATACGGGAGAAGTACAGACATATGGCCACAACCAAGAAAGTCACTAGTCGATTTGCACTTTGGTTAAGCGTGTGGAAGAGGCTTTATCTTCCATCGAGGATATGCGTGAGGTGGCTGGTCACACCGTTTTCAAGACGTTATTGCCGACTGGGAGCACCATCGCGACGTGTGCGTAGAAAAGGAGTTCAACACTTCGTGGTTTGTCGAAGGCCTTGCTGAGATCCAAAAGTTGAAAGATGCGGCAATCGAAAGCCTTTCCGCCGAGGAGATTGCACGAGGAGAGGTGGAACTCGAAAAGCTTTCCAAGATGTTGACTATAAAGAGAGCGGCTCTTGAAGATGCAAAGTTGACTTTTTCCAAGAAGAGCGGATCACGTTGGATGATTTTCCTTGAACGTTTCTCTGTTGATCTTTCATTTAGGTTTTTTTTTTTTTTTTTGAAAGACATATTGGATGTATGGTTCAAAGCTTGACCTTTGATAGACAGCTAGTAGCTTTTTTGGGTGTTGGATTATTTCTAGGATGAATGGTTTTGATAATATGACTCTGATTATGTTTTTGGAAAGGAATATTGCTTCTATGAGAGTGTGTGCTAGCAATTGGCACAAGACTCAGCAGTATGACGGTTTTAATAGGAACCTAAAAATAGATCGTATATCTTGCGCAGTCTAAATTTACTCACTTCATAGGTTTTGTGAACACGCCCTCTCCGTGTAAAGGCGGCTTTCTTTGGTAGCATCGTGATTAGTCCCCGATTCTTTGGTAGCGTCTTGGCCCGAGTCTCCGGTTTTTACGGGTGTAGTTTTAACAACTAATAACCGGGTTGCCTGCGATTGAGTTGAGTCGCAAGTCTCCAATCGCCGTAGCATCTTCAAAGTCCCCAGGTGTAGTAATCAAGGCGCTGGTAGCATCTTAGCATCAACGCAAGTCCCCGTGTAGTTTCAGGTGTAGTTTTAGTCACCAGTCGCAAGTCCCCAATCGGTAGCATCTTCAACGAGTCCCGGTTTCCAGTGTAGTTTTACAATTGAGTCGGATTGAGCGGTAGCATCTTCGGCAAGTCCCAGTTTTCTCGTGTAGTTTTACGACTAGTAACCGGGTTGTCTGGTAGTTGCGTCGGATTGAGTCGCCTTCCCCCCACCATCTTGACATCTGGGTCGAAGAACGAGATCGACAGTCTGACATTGTAGCCGATAGATCAATCCTCCCGCTGTGGTCGCCAATTGTTTATGGGTAAAAATCGTTTCTGCTGATTTCGGTAAATTCGGTAGATGAGTGAGAAACTGGTTTAAACCCTAAACAAATGTGCTGCACGTGAGCACTTTATAGATTCGAGAGATCAATCTGTACAAGTCCGGCCTAAACCAAGAAATGGCCGTTCCCGGACTTGCTTCGGTCACAAAGTGGAGGAGAAGGGTTGATTTGGGGAGGGAAGCAAAGAAAGGTGTTGAGGAGAGTAGTATCTCGACTTGTATCGAAAGTGAAAGCTTAGGAAGCTTGCAAGAGATGAAAGCTTTTGGAGAGCTTGCAAAGTTGCCTTTACGAGAGTGTAAGTGTAGTATATTTCTCCGACCGAGACTTGTTGTCCGGTGGAAATAGGTAAGACCTATTTATACAAGTCGAGATTGAAACGTACCCTGGCCTCATGAAGGAAGAGAGTAAAGGGTGAAATAATGGGAGGAGGTGGTAACCGCATGGTTTAATGGGTGAAAACGTTTTTCACCATTATTTCCTCTTTTATTTGACCGCTTTTATTCCTATTCACGCTTTCTTAATTGTGAGCGTAGTGCCGCATCTTTGTGACCACCAAACCAAAACCCTAAAGAAGCATCCCCCAGTTTTGTGTTGATATCTCGTTGGTTGCTACTTGAGTGCAAGTGGTGCTCGCTAATGGCGCGTGTGGCATGTGCCAATGGCATGTGCGGAATGCCTTGGTGGTAGGTTGCATGGTTTTGCAAGTTAGGCTACCGGCGTGTGTGTTTGGCATGTGCCAATGGCATGTGCGGAATGCCTTGGTGGTAGGTTGCACGGTTTGCAAGTTAGGCTACCTGGTGCGTGTGTGTTTGGCATGTGCCAATGGCACGTACGGCCATGTTGACCTAGTTGCAAGTCTTGCAAGCCTAGGCGCTATATTTGGCGTGTGCCAATGGCATAGCGGCTTGGAATATGGCTTGCGGTACGTGTTGGCATGTGCCAATGGCATGTGCGGCCATGTTGACCTAGTTGCAAGTCTTGCAAGCCTAGGGCGCTATATTTGGCGTGTGCCAATGGCATAGCGACTTGGAATATGGCTTGCGCACGTATTGGCATGTGCCAATGGCATGTGCGGCCATGTTGACCTAGTTGCAAGTCTTGCAAGCCTAGGGCGCTATATTTAGCGTGTGCCAATGGCATAGCGACTTGGAATATGGCTTGCGGCACGTATTGGCATGTGCCAATGGCATGTGCGGCCATGTTGACCTAGTTAAGTCTTGCAAGCCTAGGGCGCTATATTTGGCGTGTGCCAATGGCATAGCGACTTGGAATATGGCTTGCGGCTCGTATTGGCATGGTGCGGCCATGTTGACCTAGTTGCAAGTCTTGCAAGCCTAGGGCGCTATATTTGGAGTGTGCCAATGGCATAGCGACTTGGAATATGGCTTGCGGCACGTATTGGTATGTGCCAATGGCACGTGCGGCCATGTTGACCTAGTTGCAAGTCTTGCAAGCCTAGGGCGCTATATTTGGCGTGTGCCAATGGCATAGCGACTTGGAATATGGCTTGCGGCACGTATTGGCATGTGCCAATGGCATGTGCGGCCATGTTGACCTAGTTGCAAGTCTTGCAAGCCTAGGGCGCTATATTTGGCGTGTGCCAATGGCATAGTGACTTGGAATATGGCTTGCGGCTCGTATTGGCATGTGCGGCCATGTTGACCTAGTTGCAAGTCTTGCAAGCCTAGGGCGCTACATTTGGCGTGTGCCAATGGCATAGCGACTTGGAATATGGCTTGCGGCACGTATTGGCATGTGCCCAATGGCACGTGCGGCCATGTTGACCTAGTTGCAAGTCTTGCAAGCCTAGGGCGCTATATTTGGCGTGTGCCAATGGCATAGCGACTTGGAATATGGCTTGCGGCACGTATTGGCATGTGCGGCCATGTTGACCTAGTTGCAAGTCTTGCAAGCCTAGGGCGCTATATTTGGCGTGTGCCAATGGCATAGCGACTTGGAATATGGCTTGCGGCACGTATTGGCATGTGCAAGGGCACGTGCGGCCATGTTGACCTAGTTGCAAGTCTTGCAAGCCTAGGGCGCTATATTTGGCGTGTGCCAAAGGCATAGCGGCTTGAGATTTGGCATTGTTGCCATGGTGTCTGATATGCGGCTTGGTTTGGCATTGTTGCCATGGTGCTTGAGTGCGGCTTAGTTTGGCATGGTTGCCATGGTGCGCAGAGTGCGGCTTGGTTTGGCATTGTTGTCGATGATGATGCGCAGAGTGCGGCTTGGTTTGGCATGGTTGCCATGGGCAGAGTGCGGCTTTTGGTTTGGCATTGTTGCCAATGATCACGCAGAGTGCGGCTTGGTTTGGCATTTTTGCCATGGTCGTGAGTGCGGCTTGGTTTGGCATGGTTGCCATGATGCGCAGAGTGCGGCTTGGTTTGGCATTGTTGCCATGATGCGCAGAGTGCGGGCAGTTTGGCATGGTTGCCATGGTGCGCAGAGTGCGGCTTGGTTGGCATTGTTGCCAATGATCTTGCAGAGTCTTGGCTTGGTTTAGCATTGCTGCCATGGTGCGCAGAGTGCGGCTTGGTTTGGCATTGTTTCCAATGATGCGCAGAGTGCGGCTTGGTTTGGCATTCTTTGCCATGGTGCGCAGAGTGGTTTGGTTTGGCATGGTTGCCATGGTGCGCAGAGTGCGGCTTGGTTTGGCATGGTTGCCATGGTGCGCAAAGTGCGGCTTGGTTTGGCATGGTTGCCATGGTGCGCAGAAAGTGATTGACGGCTTGGTTTGGCATTGCTTCCATGGTGCGCAGAGTGCGGCTTGGTTTGGCATTGCTTGCCATGGTGCGCGAGTGCGGCTTGGTTTTGGAATTAGGTTCTGTGTCGAAAACCCTAATCTGGTATTTTGAAAAATACCCCTATTAATTATTTACACCGAGTTAAATGCTCTTAGTTAATGTGTTGCGGGTAACACTAGGTCATGGGGTTTTACGATTTTACCCCTTGTTTAAAAACCACCATCAACACACCCGTACAAAAGCGGAAAAAGAATCCGATCTGATTCATATCTCCTTCTTCTTCCCGAGACTCATCTTCTTATTCTTCCGGCGAGCACGAGAGCACCTCTGGATCTTTACTAACTTACTTTTTGTTTTCTTCACTTTAGGGTTTATTAGGGTTTGTCGGGAAGAACGCGATTTGGGGTTTCTTTCTCAATTTTCGATTTTAGAGATTTCCATTGATTTTCGTGTTTCTTTGGAAATGGGTGAGATTAAATCGATTGATTGATGTTTTGAAGGCTGTTAAAGAAAGAAATTCAAGAGATGAATTGGAACTTTAGAAATCGGTGAAATAGGGTTTTCAAAGTTTATTAGAAACTCAATTAGGGATGGATGATAAGAAATTAGAGGATGGGTTTGCATGATTTGAAGATTCGTATTGAGAATTTGATCTCGAGTAAGGGAAAAAGGGGATTTGAGATTTATTTCGGGGTTTACGAGAAATCAAGATGGTGATGAAGTTTGAAAGGTTCTTTTATTAGTTTTGAGACGAATTCTGCATCGAGTCACTTGATTAAATTGAGAATCGGAAATTGCGGATGATGGGTTTAGTGGTTAAATTTGGTGGATACGTGAGATGTTGCGGGGAAGGGATGAATTGGTCTGTGTTGTTAAAATTGAGTATGAACTGTATGGTGATCTTTGATGATTGGATGGATAGATGTATGCTTAGGACTTGACAAGTGGTGGAAATTGCAGGTTCAGATTCAATTGATGTTATTCTTCTTGGTGTTTAGCGAAGGAGGCGAGCTGCAGATGTTGTTGTTCTTTGCTTGAAGTGTTAGTTGAACCAAATGGGTTTGTTGGTGATGTATCATGGAAGAGAAGGATTAGCTAGATTTGGAAATGATCATTGTGAAAAATCACAGGATGAGATGTTTGGCTCAATGGGTTTATGAAGATGCTGTAGTGAACACAAGAACAAAAAGGAATTGGTAATGATGTTGTACATTACAGGGAATGGAATCTAATAAGAGATGGTTATTTAGGCAGAGTGTTGTGTCTTGTGCAGTAATGAGGTGATGTGTCACATTGGCTTGGTAGCAGTGAACAGATGAGCTCGACGTGGTCTGTATGTTACTGAATTTGGGCAGTGAGAAGAAGGCAAAGACGAACTTGATGTTGTTGAGTTAGCTCGACTCCCGACTTAACTCGCTGATGACTCGCAATGATGATTTGATATAACTCATTATAGTGAGATAATTTTAGGGCATAAATGTCTTTTACTAAGCTGAATTGCTGCCACATATGCTCTAACGGATGTTAACTATTTTTTGAAAAAAACGGGATGGAAAAGGTCAAATGTGTGGCATTAAATAAATTTTGAAAAAAACTGTGGCACTTTCTTAAACCAGATATTGGAAGTGTGGCACTTTATTAAAATCCCCTAAAAAGAAATCACAAACATCTTCGTCTCATCGTTTGTGATTCCGCAATATCTAGTTTCGCTACCATACAATTTAGGTTATTATGAGGTGATCAATAATTCTAGGCTGTTCTTCGGGAATACAAGTCCGGGTTATTGATTGGTTCATGT
>JAJJWW010012683.1:0-51830 GCA_023531295.1 Papaver armeniacum
ATCAATCATGTCACAAACCGGGGGATACATGCTTTGGGGTATTGGTCTGGCGGTTTACAGCGTGCAGCGTGCAATGCACCATCACAAGAACGTGTTAGGAAGTCATGGACGGTTAGAGATGAACAGGAGAAGTGGTCAAGGCTGGTCGTGTATCACCAACACACAACTCCACTACTCCATCACTCCACTTCCTCCACTTCCCACGAGAGACGTGAATAAGACTCAGTGACTTGTATAAATAGGTTCTTCGCCCTATTTCCAAAGAACGGAGGGAAAAAACAGAGAAAACAACAAGAACACACCCAGAGCCTGCTTACACCAATCGTAAGCTTGTTCACTTTCCTGTTGCAAGTCATAAGCAAGTCTACACCTTCACAATCTCAACACCTGCTTCGCTTCCCTCCCTAAGATCAACCCCATCTCCTTCACTTTGTGACCGAAACAAGTCTGGAACGGCCATTTCTTGGTTTAGGCCGGACTTGCACAGATTGATCTCTCGAATCTACAAGCACTCACCGCGCAGTGCATTTGTTTAAGGTTTAAATTCATTCCTCATCCACACCCCAAATTACCAAATTCTGCAGGAGTAGTTTTCACCCATAAACACCTACATAAACCAAAATAAAATAATGTCAACTTCGTTTTAGTAAGAAAGATTAGACACCCAGTGTTATTTAAAAGAATAACCGAGCGTTATACTTACAAATTGTTGGATGGACAAGCTTAAGTGGCTAGTGTTAAACATCCTCTTTTGTATCGTTATGTAATCATTTACCCCTTTTTGGACAAGTCGGAAACGATCATGAACTTGTTGGAGTGATCTTTGCTTTGGATTTCCATACTCTCGCACAAATTGGCTATATACCCTCGCCCAAAAGACTTCGGGTGTTAACCTTCCTACTATGACATCTTCACGTCTTGTTTCACGATACCATGTTTTCACAATGACCAAATCTTCAGCTGCGTCAAACGTTGCCATGCTTGTAAGTTGAGATATCGAATGAATTCTCAAGAGTAGACGATGGAAAATCTATTTGTAGAATACACGATACTATATATGTGTTGTTTGGTGCATAAATAAGAAGAGTTTACCCTCCTTATATAGATGAGAGTCCCAACGTCTCTTTTTTTTTTTGAAAATATGGTCGTTGATGCGTACTTTTACAAGACTGTACTGAAATTACATACAATTATTACACACAATCGGTAGGCAATGTTTGAACAAAGCACCCGATTATGCGTAATCGATAAATATTTATTGTTATATACTTCCGATTATAGGATGTTTTGTTAACAGAGTTTTCAGTTTCATTAGAGTAGTATAATCGGAGGTTTATCAATATGTATTATCAACCGATTGTGTGTGGTTTTCGAGGCACATATAGTTTCTTTTGAACGAACTAGCCGTTGGAGTATAATCGGTAGTTAGATCAACAATTAAAACTTCCGATTTTAATAAATATTTTGAAATTCATAACAATATCACCTACACATCATCATAATTTTACATTGAACTCCCGCAATTCTATTACAAGGTATTGTGATTAGCGTCGTGGACATGTTGGACGAGTCCTAAACGGATTAAATCTTTCCATCGCCCTAAGGATTCTAAATTGAGCTTCATAACGGAAGCTTGATCTTTTCCATCTCCGCCATTCCTCGAGAGATCGTTCTATAACCTCATCATTGGTTTCACCCCTCAATCGATATTGATTCACAAGATAAGTTAAATGGACAAATTCTTCGACGTGTCTGTTTATTGAACCAACTCGGCAGAAAAGATCGGCGGAGTGACGGTTGTTTGGAGTTAGGTGTCGGCGCGGAATTTTTCGTGAATTTTCCCCAAATAACTCATACTCATTATGCCTCCTTGCCTACGTTCTTCTCCTCGTCTCGGATAGAATTGAACATAGCGCCTACATAAAGATAAATCTTCTTCAATCGTGAACTCCGTAGGATTAATGAATGGTTGGGCCATTATGTTGAAGATGATGTTGGAGAGAGTTTAAAGGTATTTGTGTTCCATAGAGAGTAAAAGGATACAATCCTTATATAGAGTTTAGAGTTCCAACGGCTCCATTTTGTTGGGGCAACTGTATAATCGGTAGTCTAATGAAGTTTTTTCACTTCCGATCATACAGTTTCCCCAAATTTTGTTTTTGCAGAAATCTCAATTTTTTCGAATTTGAGAACTATAATAATCGGTAGTTAATATGACTTCCGATTATACAGTTGCCCCAAATTTTGTTTTTGCAGAAATGTCATTTTTTTTTCGAATTTGGGAACTAAAATAATCGGTAGTTAATATGACTTCCGATTATAAAGTTGCCCCAAATTTCTTCCTTGACGAAATCACCAATTTTGGGAATTTAGGAGCTACTATAATCGGTAGTCTAGTGAGGTTCTTGTTCCTTCCGATTGTTATAGAAGCAAGATACGCGTTTGGCACAAAATCGATATTAATCGGTAGTATAATATCGTTACTAAGCTTCCGATTTCTTTATAATAATCGGGCACAAAATAGCTTCCGATTATGTAAGGGCATTAACATATTCTCCGCGTTTTTGGACATCCCTTAACGGTGTATATGGGTTGGGAATAAAAAAGTCGCTCCTAATTCTTTTGGGGTCGCCCCTAAAAATGCCTGGGAAATCAAGAGGAGCCAATGTGTTTAATATTGGGCCAATTACAGAATGGTCATACTTTTTGTAATTCGTTCACAAAATGATCATAATTTTGTATTTCGTTTACAAAATGGTCACACTTCCATCCGATTTAACACTTTTAAATAAAACGGTGTTAACTTTTCCCATAATGCCCTCCCCTAAAATACCCTCTTCATTTAACTAATTGGTTGATGTGGTGGTGATGAAGCAATGGTGGTGGTGGTGGTGGAAGCTTAATAATCTTCGCTAAACCCTAGAGGGGAAGCGGTGAACCCTTTGGGTGAATGTGGTGTGACGATCCTGAATGCATTCTAACGATCCTGAATGCGTTCTAACAATCCTGAATGCGATGTACCGATATGTGAGCGGTGGCACCACCACTTACAATTAGCACCACCGTCAACAACACTATAATGAAGGAAGAATTTGGAATTATATATGGAGGGATAAATAGGAAGGATATGTAGGTAATTTCACTAACATATTTAACTGTGAGTCACCACTTAACTCTCTATTTAACGGAAGTATGACCATTTTGTTAATAGTTTATAACAGTATGACTGTTTTGTAAATCGGGTCTTAATAGTATGACTGTTTTGTAATTTTTCCTTTCATATTTCCCCAAAGGTATCCCAAAACCCCACCCATATTTTAATCAAATCTGATTTGGAAAACGAGCAATTTAATACTAGTGGCAGGCAAAAACCACTGATATAATTAATGTGGGTCCCGTGTTTTTTATAATCTTTCCGAGGATTTCTTTTTACTCTTGTTCTTCGTACGGAAAGGAACAATAAAAATGAAAAGGAAAAGGAAAAGACACTGGTTTGAATTTGGATTCTGGAAACTGACCTTCAAAACACTCACTTTTCTACTTTCACTTTATTTTAGAAACCTATTATATAGGGCTCCAAACATTTGGTTTTGAGGGCTCACAAGATGACAAAATCGGATTTTAAAATAGTAATCAACAAAACCACATATCTAATTATTTTTTGTAATGACTAAAATACCCTCCATGAATTATAAAATTAAATTTATTATGTTTTCTTTCTCATCTCATTTATAAATCATGATAAAGATAATGATCATATACAAAAAAACTAAATCTATTGTCTTCTCATTCTCTTTTCATTCATAAATCATGATGAAGATGATGATCATAAAAAAAAAAAAACCTATTATTTTTCTTTCTCTCTTCTTCTTTTCCGTCGTGATGAAGATGACGATCATAAAATGAAAAAACTAAGAAAACCCATCACTTATTTTTGCAAAAAACAGTTTCAGTACTGTCTACGGTTGGGAAAATTCATACTTCCCAACCGTAGACAGTTCAGTCTACGGTTGGGAAAATTCATACTTCCCAACCGTAGACAGTTCAGTCTACGGTTGGGAAAATTCATATTTCCCAACCGTAGACAGTTCTGAAACTGATTTTTCAAAAACCTAATTCGATCGATTCCGCTTATCCACGCATTGAAACCAATTAAATAAGATGGGTTTTTGATTTTTACCTTATTGAAGTCATTGCGGGTGGATTAAATGGTGTTAATCGATAATGAATTATTTTGATAATTGACGATTAATCGAAGAAATAAGCGATGGAGGTGATGGGGAAGAAGAAAATTGAAGAATTAAAGGAGAGGAATGAAAACAAATTAGTTTTAGGTTTTCAATATTTAATAGGTAACGGGTATTTTAGTATTTTTCTTATGAATTAGGTCCCCTTATCTTCATTGTAGGATATTTGAATCCTTTTAGGAGCCCTCAAAACTCTTTTCTTGGAGCTCTTATAATAGGTTTCTTATTTTAATGGCCTTTTACATGGAGTCATACAACGGCTATATTAACGGTATTTCTCTTGTTTGCGCGCATGTAAACATGACATGACCAATAGCCGGAACTTTTAAGTCCAAAGAAGGAAAAGAATTTGAACTCGCAGTGCGAGTTCAAAAATGAATTCGCAGCCCCGTAGCCATCCGATTACTAAGATCTAATATCATAGTTAACCACAGTTAGATACCCGTATTTAGTGTAACTACCGTATTTTATACTGATTTTCTATATATTCACCTTTTCTATTTCTTTTTTGCTCACGCTAACTTATAAGATACCTCTGAATCTCTTCTTTAACTCTGGCGCCAATTTAGAAACCACTTTAACAGGTCGAAGTTAGCTGCACCTCAATTTTCTGTTTTGTGCATTCGGATTCTTAGTGATTAAGTGCTGGTGGGATTACTTCAAATAACGTGGATGGGAGTTTAAGACTTTGTGTCAGATTGTTGCTACATAAATCAATAAGTAGATAGAGCATAATAGATATAGTATAATTCCCAAAACACGAATGATGTAATATACTATTGTTGAAACTAAATTTAGTTTGCTTAATTAGAAATTTTGTTGAACAGCTGAGATGCTTAAGATTGTAATGCCATTTGATGGAGTTGGCACTGAGACTCCAAGGGAGAGTGATTCATTGTCATCAACGACATCTAAAACAAGCGTGAGGGTACTTCTTCCATCTATGACAGTACTAAAAGGAAGTTTAAAGGGAGATATTTTTGTACCTATGAACCCAATGGAGACACTTGTTCAACATCTTCATCCATATTAGCAAACACACATGTCGGCAAGCATTTGTTCTTATTTAGGTTTTTAGAACAAGATTCTAAGTTTTCCAAAACGAATAAAGAGTATGAAAGATCCCTCTAAGCCAAAATAAGTATTTAGTAAAGATACGGCGGCTTAACTTTGCTCTAAATATGGGTATCTAACTGTAGTTAAGTTCACAGTTAGTGATGTCATATCTTAGTAATCGGATGGTTACGGGGCTGCGAATTCATCTTTGAACTCGCACTGCGAATTCAAAATATTTTCCTCCAAAGAACAAATTGGTGCTGTTCACATAATTGCCAATTATATTTAGCAATTCATAATTCTAAACCGTGGGAAATCCGGTGGTTAGATTTATGGTTTGGAAGTAATAAACTTGGATCCACAGTCTCATGATTTTTGTGTGAGACTTAACCACTTGCCCAAAAAGGGTTCATGAGATTTCTCTCCCTAGAGAAATGCAGAAACACTGTCCTTATACATTTAACAGCAATATATTTACTCATAAGGAGAGAGCTGTTACCTTTTCCAGAATGTCCGGTAAAGTACATAGTGAGGGGTTGGTAAGGACTTCAAAGGGGCATTGCCTTCACGAAACAAAACAAACTGATAGAAAAATGGGTTTCAGTCCCTGCTATTGGGACAGTAGTGATCAAATACCGTTGAAATGGGATGATTTTGATTCATCTAAAGTGTTCCTTTATGTCAAATTGTTGGATGATCGTAGTGAACCTGGCAAGATTGGGGTATACCCAAACTAATTGGGGTATACCCAATAAGACAAAATCTGGTCATTATGAAGTAAAACCAAGCCACCCCTTAACCTTGTATTTTCTAAATGGCTAAAATGCCCTTGTTTAATTAACACTAAAAATTTCGATTAGGTTAATTAATTGAGTTTAGATTAAAATTTTGAAATTATGAATTCAAAGAGATTAAACCTTTTATCGTCTTATGAGTTCGATTTCGATCAAAAAATTTAGTTTTGAAAATATGAAAGGTCGGCAAGGTCAAGGTTTGAATAAGGTGCCGACTAAGATCCGCCGGCTTGGTCTGCGTTTGAATAGGATGCCGACAAAGTCTAGCCGGCATGGTCCGCGGATGAATAACACGCCGACCCTTTTTAGGCCGGAAGGGTCTTTGAATGAAGATTACGCCGACTATCTTGGGCCAGCAATTTTTCGGTCGGCATGTAAATATTTCCTACAATGCCGGCTATCATATGGTTGGCATGCACATAATTTTTAACACCGTAGGCTAACTCCGTAGTCGGCATGCTAAGGATTTGTAACCTTGCCGGCATGTACTTATACCAAACAGAAACCAGAAAATGGGAAGATGTATTTCACTTTATTCATGCAATTTTGGTTACTACATTGATTGAAACATAAAATACAACTCCTTGTCGACGGAAAAACGAATGCACTTAGCATGTGCATCAAGCCTTTGAACCCCTAGGTGACCCTAGTGGACGAGTTATAGTCTCGTGAGGGTTTACATAGAGGTCTACCCACAAAACCTATACAAAAACTTCTAAAGCCATTAATCTTCCTCCTCCGAAGACATACAGCATCCAAGTAGTCTGGGTTATCCTACGGGATTCTTTCTGCCAAAAATTGATAGCTTGCATCGAACGCGAATGCTTCCCCCTTTTCCTCCAAGTAGCGCGCTTTCACGACTTCGTGCTACAAGAACACAAAAACAAACTTACATTTGTTAGTGGTGTTTCATTGGAAGATAAAACAACATGGGTTACGTAAAATAAACCACAAAATTACTTACAAATTGTGCAATGGACAAGGTGAAGGGGCGAGCGTTAAAAATCCGAGGTTGGAGAGCTAAAAAAGCAAGTATCGCATTTTCGATTACTAGGTGCCTAGCGTGCACTTGTTGAACACTTCTTGCGTTAGGATTCCCAAACTCTTGGCTAAATTTGTTGTGTACCCTAGCCCAAAAGGTTGTGGAATCCACCCTTTCAGAGGATTGATGTCTAAGTCGTTTTTCCGCATACCAAGCTTTGGTGATTGCCAAAAATCTTCATTAGAATCAAATGAAGCCATTGTTATATGTAAAGAACTATTGTGTGAGTTAGATGGAGTGTATGATGATATGAGCTTTGGAGAGTATATGCAAATAGTTGTGTGTTGTTTTGTGGAGATAAATAGTGTATTTATAGGATGGTGCCCAAATTTGGCCGTTATAGTGCATAAGTACAAGTCAATCAATGCAATTGTACTTGCAAAAAATTTGAATTTTAAAATTGTCGGCGAGGTTTTTATTTGCCAACTATGCCGACCAAGTCTGACCGGCATGGTCGTGATTTTGTTACCATGCCGACCTTATATGATTTTAGGCATCAGGAGAACATTTTCTTCTGTGTATCCGCCGGGAATGTATTGGTCATTACCATGCCGGTTATGATTTGGCCGGCATGGTCGGAATTTTGTTACCATGCCGACCTTTGATGATTTTAGGCATCAGGAGAAGGTGTTTGCTGCAACAGATAACCGACAGGGTCTATAATATAATACCTTTTCGGCTTATTAACAGCCGGCTAGGTTTTGATTTGATTACCCTGCCGACCCTGGTATGCAAATAATTTCTGGTGTCAGGTAGCGATCGACGGGTTCAAAACCTTGCTTAGGCCTTGGTGTGGTCAAGATCAGTAACCTAAAAACAGCATGCCGGCATAAGTATATAAACTTTACATAGCTAAACAAATCATTCATTCAACAACTAGAAATCCAACACTTGTTGTCCAAAATACGAAAACATGTCCCATAAACCTTAAAAAAAAATATTTGTCCAACCGTTAACCTTAACATTTGTCCAACACAACTAAAGAAATAAACTAGAGACTGCATTCATTCACGACCACGACCACGTCCACGACCACGACCCCGTTTATCAACATCATCATCATCACCTCTTCTGCCAGATGGAATTGATTGGTCTTCATCTGGAGTGTCGTCTGAATCACTGGGTTCCGATGGTGGTTCAGAATCATTAGGTACACGGATCTTGAGCGTTCCCGGCACAACGTATGCCCCTAGATGTGTTGAAGTCAAGAGTTTTTCACCAACACGAGGAGGTCTTGAAGGAGGACTAAGAGCTTTCAGAGCTGCTTTCTTCTTTGCCTTTTGCAACCTGAACAAGAACGAATAAGAAAAAAAAATATAAGTCGGCAGGTCTTCAAATAAAACCAATCCGGCGGAACAACGTCCGGAAGGTTCGACTAAAACATATATGCCGGCTAAACAATAGCCGGCGGGGTATCATTCAAATAACCTGCCGGCTTATAACAAATATGACACAAGGATTTTCCACATTACTGTGTCGGCAAGGTCTATTACCCATACATTGTCGGCTAAAATACAAATAGGAATGGTTTTAACAAAATACCATTCCGACTTTCATACTTAAAGGCATCGGGAAACGCAACAAAAAAATTGAACACGGTGCAGGCAAGGTTAAAGTTCACAACCGACTCGGCTAATAAAAAACAATGACGACGCAAGTTCTTCAACCTAATACCTTGCGGGCCCCGCAAGTAGCGATTCTGAGATACTAAGTAGGCAAGTGCTTCAACCTAATAGCTTGCCGGCCAACCCTAAATATGAAATGTCGGCAGGATCGATAGCATTATACCATGTCGGCCAAATAACTGCAAATTCAAACATTCGATTTTTCTAACCTAATTTCCCATGCAAACATGAAATTGAAGTACTGGAGTGAGTTTAAGTAGGCCCTTACTTTCTTAATCGCACCATTTCTTCGTTTTGAGCGGGTTCAATTTCTTCTTCTGCAACCGTTTTTTTCTTCACTTTTTGTTGAACTAGTTTTGCAATTCCGGGGTTGTATTGGTTGGGTTTTCTATCAGCGTCTTTCATACGAGTTCCCTTCCGCCGTGGTGGTTCCATGTTTGAAGATTAATCGGAATTTTTGAATCGACGATCCACTCGATTTAATCGTCGAGGTTTGATGGTGGTGGTGGGGAAGGTCGGTATGGTGGTGGAGGAGAAGAAGAAGAGAAGAAGGAAGATGAAATGAAAATAAAAAAACTGATTAGGGTAATAGAATTATAAAGGGCAAGGGTAGTATTGTAACTTCACCCATATTTGGCCTCCCCTTAGTAAGGGCACGCCTCCATTTAAATTTGGGTATACCCCAATTAGTTTGGGTATACCCCAATCTCGTCAGGTAGTGAAACTAGGGGTGAGCATTTGGCCAGTAATCCGCGGATTTAACCGGGACCAACCGTTCATTTGCGGATGGATGTCCGGACCGTTTGTTAATGGGTTGGATGCGGATGGAATTTTTGAAATCCAACGGATAACGGATCGGGCCCGAATGCAACCTTGAAAATCCGTTGGACATCCATATCCGTTAAATTAAGGGCATTTATATAGTTCTAGAAAATACTATGGATCATTTAAGAATTTTTAAGATGTTTGCTTAGGGTGTTGTACATGGCATTTTAATATTTGTATACATATATAGGATATGTAAGAGTCATTTATGTTAGCTTTATTTTCTTTACTAAATTTTTTAACTAAAACGAATCCATTGGATTATCCGCATCCAATCCGTCCATCCGTGCATCCATTGGATGCAAATCCGTTGGATATGGATTGGATGCGGATGCCAAATTTGAAATCCGTAGTGCAATGGATTGGATGCGGATGAGGCGAAAACCGGTCCATACCGGCCCATGCTCACCCCTAAGTGAAACCTACGGGCTTGTTTGTTCCTATTCTTTCTTGTTACTTGTTGGTTAACTATGCTATTTAGAACTATTCTATTTTTGGCCTATGTAAAGCTCAACTCTTACAACAAATTTCCTTTTTACACTGTGAGGGAGAAAACTCCCCATAAATTTATTTGCAATATTTGACTATGACATGACCTCGAGAGCTTCTCTTGTTTGTCCAAGAATGTTAAAAACAGTTGCTGCAATGTGAGATGGGGTCAAGCCAGCATCAACCATTTGATCCGCAGGTGATCCATGCTCGATGTAACGATCAGGAAGAACCAATGGTCTCCACTGCACAGCAATTTAAGCCATTAGGTAAGGTACTTGTGCCGTTGTGCGTGTAATTCAAATAAATACTTACAGACCAGAAATGAGACCGACTGTACCTTGGTTGTGCCATCAAGAAGACCGTCGAGGGCCATAAACTGAGCAACATGAGAACCGAATCCCCCTATAGAACCCTCTTCGACCGTGACAACTATCTCATGTGATTTAGCTAGTTTACGTACAAGGGCTTGATCAAGTGGTTTGCAGAATCGTGCATCCGCAACTGTTAACCTCAAGCCATGGACTTCTAGTAAAGAAGCTGCAGCAACACAGCTTTGAACTGCTGATCCATAACCTAAGAGTGCTACTCTTTCTCCCTCGATTAAAATTCTGCCTTTTCCCACCTGTAAAAAGATTGTTTAATAGATTATGAGCTTCTAATAGTATTTCCCAGAGGTTGGAAGGAAAACATGTTTTTTTAGCTCTAGTTTACCTCCAGTGGAATGCCTTTGTTCCCTGCAGGAAGCTCAATGCCGATTCCGTTTCCTCTAGGATACCGGAAACAAGAAGGACGGTCGTCGATTGCAGCAGCGGTAGCAACCATATGAAAGAGTTCAGCCTCATCTGAAGGAGCCATCACAACCATGTTTGGTAAGCATGCCATGTAAGTGACATCAAATGATCCAGAATGTGTAGGACCATCAGCTCCAACAAGCCCTGCCCTATCCATTGCAAACCTCACAGGCAATTTCTGCAAATCTACATCATGTATCACCTGCAATGTGATAACCCATATCTTATATCGTTTACGGGGATTCAAATTTGGTTTAAGACTTTAAGTCTAATAAGCATGTAATAGCTAGTATCTGAATCATTAGAAAGAAAGAAGAAAGAGAAGTGACTTTAAACTTACCTGATCATAAGCTCTCTGTAAGAAGGAAGAGTATATTGCACAGAATGGTTTTAGGCCTTCGCAAGCCAAGCCTGCAGCAAAGGTAACAGCATGCTGCTCTGCAATTCCCACATCAAAACACCGTGTAGGAAAGCGACGAAGGAAAAGGTTCATCCCAGTTCCTCCGCCCATTGCAGCATGAATAGCAACAATGTTATTGTCAACTTCTGCTTCCGCTATCAAAGCTTCTGCAAAATAGGTTGTGTACGATTGAGTTGGAGCACTCGACTTAGATTGCTTTCCAGTGGCTGGATCAAATTTTGAAACACCTGGACAAAGAAATGTAATACTATTAGTACTCTTGTCCCTTGTAAAACACAATTTAGTTGACTGGATATAAGTAATTTTTTACCATGATATTTGTCAGCAGCTTTCTCCGCATATGGGTATCCTCGACCTTTCTCAGTTATGACATGGATGAGGACGGGCCCTGTTGTATGGGTACTCTTGACCTCTTTGAGAATGGCAACAAGATCATCTATACTATGACCATCCACTGGACCAATATAATAGAGACCAAGCTCTTCGAAGAGTGACGAACCAGATCCACTAATCATTCCCCGTGCATACTCATCAACTTTTGCAGCAAGTTCATGCATTGGTCCACCAATCTGCTTTGTGACTCCCTACAATCATCTCACAGAAGCTATAATTAGTTTCATTTTTTTTTAAAATTCATAGTCTGGTCCATGAATCTTCGTACGAATTTACCTTGGCCACCTCCCTTAGTTCTCTAAGGGGTCTGCTAGACTGCAGCCTACTAAGAGCACTACTTAGAGCTCCTACAGGTGGTATGGGACCGTCAAGATTTGCAGTTGGCAAAGAAACTTGTTTGTTGTCATTGAGGATAACAATCATATCAGAGTCAAGGTATCCAGCATTGTTCATTGCCTCGTAAGCTTGCCCTGCTGTCATGGCACCATCACCAATAACGGCGATGACATTGTTATCTTTTCCCTTCAAGTCTCTTCCCACAGCCATTCCTGTTCATAGAAATCCTCAAAAGCTCAAAATCTAATACATCCTGAATATTTTGAACTTAACAACTAATCGAACTTAACAACTAATCCTAGTTGACTCGTGACAGTTCGAAATAGGATTTAGGATATAGTACCCAAAGCGGCCGAGATACTGGTAGAGCTGTGACCAGTGCCAAAGGAATCATATTCACTCTCAGCACGTTTAGTGAATCCCGATAATCCATTTGTTTGTCTCATCGTTGACATTTTATCTCTTCTCCCAGTAAGAATTTTATGAGGATAGGACTGCAGAAACAATTAATAAAAACATATTAAAGCTTCAAATTTATGGAATTCTAGTAGTACAAATACTTACATATAACTGAAAGTAGTAGTTAACCTGGTGACCAACATCCCATAGTATCTTATCTTGTGGAGTATTAAAGACATAATGAAGAGCCACAGTAAGCTCAACCACGCCAAGGCTCGAACCAAGATGACCTCCGGTCTTAGAAACATTGAAGATAACATCGGAGCGAAGTTCATCCGCTAGTTGTTTCAATTCCTACACCAACAAATTAACCAAAATCAATAGTACCACTTGACATATTCAAATTCAATCAACTTTTCATTTTACCAACTGTAATTGCAATAAAAGATTACCTTGACAGATAAATTCTTCATATGAATTGGATAATTGATTGTATCCAATAAAGGAGTTGGTGGTCTTTGTGAAAAATACTCTCCACTTTCTGTTAGTGATACCCAAACCCCACATGGCTTCTTCTTTACCTGTAACAGGTTCACTGATTTTCATCAAAGTAACTCAATTCCTTAAGTTTTCACTATGGGTTTTCCTAAATTTCATTCTCAGTCATAACCCATTAAACATTAGCAGTGAACATGAAATTAAACAAGACCCCAATCTTTTTGTACTAGTTCAGTTCAGTTCAACAACATGGGTATTGTGATAATGAAATTTATAGTACACACAAAACAGAAATGAGTTGAACTAACCTGAAGCTGGGGGTGTTGGTCTTTCAGATCTACTCCCCAAAACAAATGAGTTAATAAAGAACCTTGTTTATGTGAAGAGTCTAAAGACAGTGTTTTTGATGATAAATGAGTGGGAAACAAAGAGAATGCTGAAAGAGCCATTAAAGATAGATACCTAAAAAAAACCAAGTGTAGAGTATATAAAAATGAATCAACACAACAAGAATCCAAGAAATTACTACTACTACTAGTTGGATGTGTCTTCACTGCTAATAGTGGTGAATTTAGATAGAGAAAGTGGAAATGGCATTATAGAAGAGGTGTGTGGTGATAATTGGTGCACAAGGGCACACTGACTTCATTTCTGGTCTTTTCAATTCCCATACTCTTTTTGGACAGCTGAAAAAACAGATGGCAACATTGATTGGACCACGTCACACAGAATCTGCAATGGATAACGAATTAAAATTTCTAGATATAATCGGGACGACGAGTCCCTTCTATACACTACTATGGGCCTAAAAATGCATTGCTTACAACTTTTTTTTTTTTTCATTTTTAATTGATTCAATTGAATGGGTATTGGTCATTTTTTCTCGAAATTGAGTCAACAATCGGAGAGTCATCGTCCCCGACTACGGTTAAGAGCGATGAAAACGAATGGAAGTCGACCCGATTGACGGCTAATACGACATGAAAATGGTCAAAAAACCGTCACCTAAACTTTTAATTTTAATCTTGATCGTTGATTGCCAACAAAATTCAGCCATCCGATCTAAAACTGTTACGGAAATGTTACAAATATGTTACAAAATTGTTACAATATAAGTGTTACATTATTATAACTGTTATAAATGCTATAAAAGCACCGTTACAGGTACTATTGCAAAAGTGTTACAAATTGTGTCACGAGAAACAAGCCTCCCCTACTTTGGTCGTCCCAGCATTGCTGAAGCAGTCATCTAGTACTTCAGGTAATATTGTACTTATCATACCTACCATGACAATCCAAGTAAAGAAATCCAATTCGATAACGAAAAAAATATAATATAATTGCCGAAAAATGCACAAACTTTGGTTGAAGCAATTTATCAGTTTGAGTGTAGAGGGTTTTTTTTTCAACTTGGCATAGGCCCGTCCTGCCCCTGGCAGCGTAGCCACTGAGCAGACACGACCCATTCCCACAACAAAGATATAAGTATTTACATAAGAGGAGTATTTCATGAGATCTCCAAACTCGTGAGCGGAGACTCGATCTGCTGACCTCCTATTTGAGAGTCAGGCTCCTAGCCAACTGAGCTAACTCATAATGGTTGAGTGTAGAGCATATATATATATATATATATAATATATACAATGAGGGAACTGGGCCCCCAAAAAGTATTTCGTCATTGGGGCCCTATCATATTACGCGTTTAAGATTATATACAATGGTTACAATATTAAATTTGTAGTTGGTGGTTATTGAAACTGACCATTTAATTAGCCTGGCGTCTTTAGGGGCGACCCCGAAAGAATTAGGGGCGATTAATAAGACAAAAATGGGTCACCCAAAACTAAAATAAAGCCACCCCTTATCTCAAATTTTTCGAAATGTCTAAAATGTCCTCCATAATCGGTAGACAATACTACAATCGGTAGTTTATATTGGTGTATGTTGGTTTGTGTTATGAAAATTATAATCGGTAGTTAAAATGGTAATCTCGTGATGTTAATTTTCTACCGATTGTGGTAGTAGCCCCAAATTCAAATTTTTCGAAAACCAATGGAATTTTGAATTTCTCTATTTGCACAATCGGTAGTTTCGTGATGATTATTATCTACCGACTATACAATCGGTAGTCTTGTGATGTTCTTTATCTACCGATTGTGGTAGTAGCCCCAAATTCAGAATTTTCAAAAACCGATGGAATTTTGAATTTCTCTATTTGCACAATCGATAGTTTCGTGATGTTTATTATCTACCGATTGTACAATCGGTAGTCTCGTGATGTTCTTTTATCTACCGATTGTGGTAGTAGCCCCAAATTCAAAATTTTCAAAAACCGATGGAATTTTGAATTTCTCTATTTTCACAATCGGTAGTTTCCTGACGTTTATTTCTACCGATTAAAATCGGAAGTCTCATTATGTTCTTTATCTACCGATTGTGGTAGTAGCCCCAAATTTAATTATTTCAAAACAAAGCAAAGAAGAGAAGAACATAGTCACAATCGGTTGATAAAACCAATACTAAACTATCGATTATGAAGGGACATATAAGTATTTTCCAACCTTTTTTGTCTTATTAGTCGCCCCTAATTCTTTCGGGGTTGCCCCTAAAGACGCCAGGTTAATCAGATCTCTCCTAAAGTTTAGACCGTACGTAGGATTATGGAAAATGAAGTAAAAGAATAAAAGTTGACCCTCTGTGTTTTTACTTTTTTGATTCTAAAACAGGTTTTATTGATGAGGGAGGATCCACTCACATGGCTATATTCACATTATCTCACATTTTCGGAGATAATTTTCTCAATAAAACCTAATCGTATTGAATTCAAAACTAATATTTTAGGGGTATGTTTCTGTTACAAATATATATGTTCCCACCAAAAATGAGCATGTTCTGACACTTATAACATTACCATCTTCTCAACCGTTGAAATTAAGATTGATAGATAGTAAGGTTTGGTACTTTGGAACGTGCCCATTTTTGTGGGTATGTAAACCCTTGTAGGAGGAACATATCCTCAAAATATTAGCTTCAAATTCATCACCGTTGAAATTGTTTTAAGAAAAATGTCACTCAAAGTGTAAAATAATGTGACTATAAGAGTGTGAAGGGATCCTTCCTCTTTATTGATTAGGCTAAAAGATTACAATTGATGATATCTTTCCTTACCCATTATATAATGTCAGGAGGAAAGTTATCAACATCCTCAAAGTTCATACAAATGCTTCTAGCTTTCCTATTTATAGAATCACCTACTCCATTCTTAAGCCTATTAACCGACTGACGAACATGTGATTCATGACTTTCTAATAGAAAATTTGATATCAAGAATAGTTCCTTGGTTCATCTAATGAACATATGAAGTTTGTTCATTTATTTACTTAACTAAGACTTCACTATTTGACTCAAAAACGACTTTAACAAAACTCCTTGAAATTGCTCATTCAACCGCATCCCTTATGGAAAGACATTCCAGTTGCTCCACTTCTTGATCCAATATCATTCCTCCATTGAAATACTTCCCTTTAGTTCAATAGTATCGCCCTGCAAAACCCCTCACAATCAGTCATGTTCCTCTTGTTAGAGTTGCTTTGACAAAAGATGCGTCAATGGTTATTTCAAGATAATCCCTATCTGGAGGATCCCAGTTCTGAACCTGGACCTGCAAAATTTTGTTGGTGCTAATAGTATTAGATGTTGGAATTTTGCAACAATTAACAACACGTTAGATGTATCAAAATAATATGTAAAGAACTGAATCAAAACAACTCTACAGAAACAACTTGACGAGGGCAGAATCACAGGTTCAACAAGTTGTCCTTAACACATTAGTTCGCGGGTATACTCGAGATGAGTAATGCTAAACCCCTCACAGCGAAGATGTGTCCAGGATAAGACTGCCCGATATAACTTAAGTTAGCACAGCGCAAGTTACCCACTCTTGAACTTAGCAACAGGGATTGGAAGTGAACACGCCGCCGAAAACGAAGCAAGAAGATGATAAAAACAAAAGTCGCTTCTGGTGTGTTTTATAAAACAATTTTAGTGTTGTATTTATAGGAGACGATTGCTTGCAAATCAAGTTAGGTTTTGGTTTTCTTATAAAACAAGGTTTTTGTTTTCTTGTAAAATAATTAAAACTGGAAAAGGAATTCTCCCATAAATAAAACACTTGAATAAATTATTTTCCAAAGAAAAAACTAGCAAAAATAATTTCGAGTAGAAACTGGACTTGGTGCATGGTGTACGCGCATATTGATAGGTTGGGCCATGTAATTTCCACCCCTTCCACACTCGTTTGTCAATATATACATAAGCAAATGGTTATATAGTGAAGGTATTCTTTAGTTTTCTACAATGTGGGACTAAAGGAACATTTCATTCACTCAAAAAATGAGTGAGTATCCTTAGACCCTTGGGTCATTAGATCAAACTACACCAAGACCAAAAATATTTTATTAAAACTCATTTTTCCCCAACATTAGATCCCATAATCTTACAATTGTCAACGACATCAACTATATTACCTATAGAAAACATTCTATTGGGTTTAACATTTTAAAATATAACAATACATCTATCTTTCCAAATATAGTAATCATAAGTAAATGCAGTTTAAACTCATTATCAGTTGAGGATATATTTGTATGATCAGCTCCTGCAGAGAACCAACTTACTGTCAAATTCAACAAGCTACCATAAACAGACATTATGCTACTAACATTAACACCAAGCCAAAGGGATCTAGCATAAGGACAATCCAGGAAGAGATGTTTAGTAGTTTCTAGGGTGGCATTATAAACACTGTGAGTTTCAATGTCATGCTTATATATGGAGATCTTATCTCTAGTTGGTACAATTTCCTTCAGGCATTTCTAGATAAACAACTTGATTTTATGTGGGATTTTGCATTTCCATATGATTTTCCAAACTTCTTTAAGGACACCTTGGTTACATGCATTCTCAACAAAACTACTACTTAGGACCTTGTAGGTACTCTTAAAAGTAAAATTGCTTGTCATGTAACCAGATAAGATTATCATTACCAGATCTAGGAATCTAGATGGCCAAAATCTTAATAGCAAATCCATAGTAAAAAAATCCTGGACAAGTTGCACATTCCAGATTACAACACCTGGCAAAAAAAAATCATTAAGATAAACAAGAGCTGAAGGATTATTAATACTTACAGCTGGTTCATGTGGGTGTTCAAGTCCAATAACCCATCCATCTAACCAAATCTTTACTTTGGTTCGACACATAACAGACCAAAATTTTTTATTCTTTATGGTATCAGTACATCTATTGATACCTTTCCAAATCCAAGAGCTATTCTCATTCAGCTTATCTAAGTGGAAAAAAATATTATTCCTGAAATATTTAGCTGCTAGGATCTTAAAATATAAATCATCAGAACACGAGCTAATTTTCCAGGTAAGTTTACTTGTAAGTGCTCTATTAAAGACTTTTAAATTTCTAAATCCTAAACCACCTAGTTCCTTTGGCTTATTAAGATTTTTCCAAGCCAAAAACCTAATACCTTTATTACATGTATGCCCTCACCAGAAATTCCTTTACAGAGAATCCAGTTTATCAATAAGAGTATTAAGAATTTTGAATCACCCTATCTGATAAGTAAGAAGAGAATTCATGACAGACTTAATCATAGTAGTCCTACCTGCTTGATTAAGAGACACAATAACCAAATTTTTAAGTCTAGCTTCAAAAGAATGGACTATGAGTTCAAAAGACTTAACCTTAGAGTGTCCTAGAAGAAGAGGAGCTCTTAGATATGTAACACCCTGTATTTTTTGCGTTGAATTTCGGGACGAAATTCTTTTAAGTGGTTAATAGTGTAAAACCCCGTAATTTTCTTAACATTATTTTTGCGTTTAAAACTCTATCCATATTACTTATTCGGATTTTAATCTAAAGCTTAATTTGTAAAGAATAAACATTTAGTTATGAGTATGCTTATGGTTGCGAAAAAAATTAAATAATAAATGTTAATTGATTATGCTCTTAGTATATCTTGAAAATATAAATTAATTTTTTATTTTGATTAATTAATTGATCAGGATTTAATTATTTATGGAAACAATTGGTGCATTGGAGTGTGCACCCCCTAAAAACCGGGGTGCACATTCCGGCTTCTCTAATTGGCCAAAGAAAATCTCCAAAACCACCCATTTTACATTTTTATTTTTTTTACTCTGTCTAAAAACCAAAAAAGAAAAAGACTAACCATATCTTCGCAACACCTCTTTCTTCTTCCTCCGTAACTCGTTCTACCCTATTACGCATTAAGCTTTTTTTTTTCTTTTTTTTTTTTGTACATATATAGTCCAGCTATAATCATTCTTCCTTTTTCTTTTTCCTTTTTCTTTCTTTTTTCTGCGCATAGTTTAGCTTTAAGTGGTTGTACTTCTTGCTTTATTTTGTTGCATTCCTTCCATTGCAATTTTGTGGAGGTACTCTTTCCATACAAATAATTGGTGTTCTTACTGGATTTGCGAAAGATTTTTTAAAATGAAAGTTGTGAAACTTTTAATTAGAAAGAAATTCATTTGATTGTGATGTTAACTCCTGATTTTTTTTATCAGAAAAAAATTAGAATCAAAACCTAGATTCAAAATCCAAATTAGATGAAACCCTAAGACTCTGATAGTTCTATAATTGTAAATGGTGGGAAGGAGTTTAGGAGAAGTCGACGAATAATATAAAACAATCGGATGTATTTGGTCTGATCTTAAATTACACTTAATATTGAGATTTTGACTAGCCTAATATTGTTGTATGTATAGGTATTTTGAATTTCATGGATGGAGGAATATTCAAGGATGGTGAGTTTGATTAATGAAACATGGAGCAAGGAAGCTGAAGACGTCGATCAAGTTTTGGGAGATTACAGAGCGGAACGAAACTTGATAACCTAGAAAGTCGTGCAGTGCTATGTTTTTTAATTTTCAAAACTTAAAATAAGAAAAGTAAAAATAAAAATAAAGCGTATAAAATGGGTGGTTTTGGAGATTTTCTTTGGCCAATTAGAGAAGCCGGAATGTGCACCCCGGTTTTTAGGGGGTGCACAAATTTGGACTCAGTGCATTGATTGGTAGTTACAAATAGTAATTAATTTTTGACATTTTTCTTAATTGTAGAAAAGAGATTTATTATTTTTAGCTAGCCAATTATAGCATGGATTTTAAATACATAAGGAAATTGAAAATGGAAGATTTTGAACTATTTTGGCAATTTAATGACTTGGCCTTTATAAAACAATTGTGTGCATATCTCTTACATTAGGAAATTTATTGATTAGTTAATTGCATGGGTATGATATAGCAAAATTAAAGAAATTTACTTTAATATATAAATGTGAAATTATGTTTAGGTGTATGAAAGGTATATTTGAATTTTTTTTTTTTTTTTTTTTTTGCTCGATCAAAGTTGTGATTTTATTGACTATTATCAAAACATAATTAATACACAAGAGACAATAAGGCAATGCTGAAATCAAAACAGAAATTGGTGTAACTTCCTAAGGGAACCTAGTAATATCTATAGTAGGTTTTATAAGGGGATTCTAAAATGAGTGTATTACACTCAGAGTAGATTTTTACACAGTTTTTATTGAGCCCTACTCCCCTTTTTTGCTAGCTTATCTGTACTGAAGTTAACTTCCCTAAAGCTGTATTCGATTTCATACACATTCAACTGAGCACACACTTTATTCCATCTAGCAGTAACAAACCAAGGTAGCTTCTTGTTATTGAATGCCATAATTGCAACTTTTGAATCAGATCTAAATCATACTTGTAGATGATTATTCTGCACTACCCATTCCCCTGCACAGATTATAGCCATAATTTATGCAAAGAAATTTGTAGTTATTCCTACTCCACCTGCTACTGCAACCATAAATTCCATGCCTTTTCTTTCAACAAATCCATAGCCTGCCATGCCAAGGTTTCCTTTGGAGGCCCCATCACAACAAATTAAGATAGTTGGAGGAGCTGGCAAAGTGAAATTATTGATGGTGGATTTTCGACAAAGGCTAAAATCATAAAACCATAATCTTACATATTCCTGATCCAGCAATCAGATGAGTATTGAGGCTCATGTCTATCATTAAAGCATCAAAACTCATGCCATGACTATCTCTGATTGAGTGTATTGTCTCTCAAAACATCCCTAAGAACCTCTGACTGAGCGTATTGCCTCTCAGAGCATACATATGCAGTCTCTCAACTAAGACCACGGCATATGTCATTAACTGAGAAATTTCAGTAATTACTTTTATATAGAATCGAACGATTGGACGGCTCCTAGACAGCTTGCCTGCTAAACTTGCCTGCTAGTATAGAGCGATAACGTCTTCAGGATGTAACAATATCTTTCCTGACTATATAAAATACATCTTGTATAGAATCGAACGATTGGACGGCTCCTAGACAACTTTCCTGCTAGTATAGAGCGATAACGTCTTCAGGATGTAACAGTGTTTTCCCTGACTATATGAAAGACATGTGTATAGAATCTTAATGATTGGACGGATCCTAGACAGCTTGCCTGCTAGTATAGAGCGATAACGTCTTTAGGATGCAACAACGTTTTCCCTGACTATACATAATAAATGTGACGCTTCAACTAGATCATATCCCTCAATTCTCGAATAATTAATGCTCCTAGACAACGTGCTAGTTTAGAGCCATCAATTAATTATTTCTAGTCACTAGATTCATCAATTGAATTCCTAGAAAATATTCTACGTTCTTCATAATATTTCATCACTTCAATTCATGGCTCTTCCCAGCAGAATTTCATGGGTTAGTAATAAATATTCAACGTGCGGGTATCTAAGCCACTATTGAGTAAGCCCCGAGAAAATGGTGCAAGTGTACTCAGCAATAATGCACTAACGAGCACCTGGATGCACGAACGAGCATTCAAAAATACGAAGGAACGAGGAAACCTATGCAAAATAGGGAGGAAATAACAATAAAAAAATATTAAGTGAGGCGCCTAGGGGATCGGGCCCACCGGCCGTCCGGACATGCCGCCATGGCTGGTCCCACGCCTCTTCCTTTATTTTATCTTATTTTATTATTTTTCCTTGATTTCATGAAAATTCCTTCATTTGAGCAAATTCCTTCATTTTAGCAAAACTCCTTAGTTTCATGGTATTTCCTTCACATCATGGAAATAAAATAAAATTAGAAAAAGTGTCACGGGACCGGGCCTACTAGCCGGCCGACCATGCCTTAGCCGTGGCCGGTCCCACACCTTGTAATTCCTTATTTTATTATTATTATTTCCTTCATCTCATGAAAAACTCCTTCGTTTCAACAAACTCCTCAGTTTCATGAGATTTCCTTTGCATCATGGAAATACTATAAAATTAGGAAAGATGTCGCGGGACCAGGCCCACTAGCCGGCCGACCATGCCTTAGCCGTGGCCGGTCCCACACCTTGTAATTCCTTATTTTATTATTATTATTTCCTTCATCTCATGAAAACTCCTTCGTTTCAACAAATGATGAGTGCCAAATATTGCATATTTCTACATCTTTTTATTGGCAATTAACTCATTTTTTGCGCTTTAAAATCATATATTATCTAAAATTCTGTGTTTTCATTGTTTTCAAGAATAAATTTTTGTACTAATTAATTTTGTGTTTTAAGGTAATAAATAAAGCTTGGATGAATGGAGAAACTAGAAGAGCAGAGAATTGGCGGCAACGCAAGAGAGATGACACAGACTCGCGCTAGAAAGCAGTGAAGAATGTCGTTTGCACCTCCTCTACAAGTGAAGAATCTTGTTTGCAAGACCCAAAACTAGGTGTGGGCTTGAAATATTAGCTTTGAAGAAGCATTGGGCCTGAGGAAGTGAAAGAACCCTAACCCATCTCCAAACCAGGTACATCAATGTTTGATGCAACTGCTCAACACCCTAGCACCTACTACTCTTCCCTAATCGAGCAGAAAGCCAAACACCTCCTCCAAGTCGTTTTCATCTCCTTCACCTCACTTCTCTCTTTCACAGAACCAATACCTTCATTTCACTTCCATCAATCAACTCCATCCCCGACCACCTCTGAGCTCAACCACTCTATCAGCCACCCTATGCAATCAATCAACCTCCTAGCCTCTATCTATCTCCATCATAGCTTCTCTTCCACATCAGTAACCCTAGAAGCTAAGGTTGAGAGAGATAAGGCTAGGGTTATCTCCAATAGCAAAATCAAACATCAAATCAAGAGTTGCAGGTTTAAATTACAGAAGGGGTTCGTCAGAAAATGCATTTTGGGTGAGTGGGTATTCTCCAATTATCAAATTTAAGGGATTGAGTGAAATTGTGTATAAATATGGAGGAGATTGTAGAGAGAAATTCATGCCCGGATTAGACGGTGCACCAAGCAGTAATTCATGTTTGATTTTATTTTCTCCATGATGTTCAAATTTCATAGTTAGGGTTTAGATGAAACCATTAATCTATTGCTAAGTTTGATTCATGTATTGATATTGTTCTTGATGTGCTATAATGTTTTGGATAAATTTAATCTGAGCCTTCAGCATTTTGCTCTCACAGTGTATGCCATGTATCCATTGTAGTTAGAATAACACTATGTTGATTGTGCTACAACTCGTGCTTAACTGATTGTTGTTCGATCCTTAGACTAGTTGTGCCCTGAGAAGACAGTTAGTACTTTGGAGGGATACCTTAGTTGCGATTAGAATATCCATATCAGGTTTGTTTAATTATCTAAGTGATTGATCTGCGGTTAGTTTGTTTTGTGAGAGAGCAGCTTATACTAGGATTAGGAATCATCTTAGTGACACTAAACCATCCTCCTGAAACTGCCCTAGACAGGCGGAATACCACCGGTGTCCATTATAAGGGAAAAGAATAGTATTGAGACTGAATTGACTTAGTGTAGGTTAAGCGGTGGATTCGACTTCCCTAACACCTTATTTATCTGCTTGTAGATTACTCTTTGCTTTCGTTTTTGTTATTTCAGTCACTACCATCATCTAGCCGTATCGGCAACAAAACCCCCTTTTTGGTTACTTTTGTTTTAAGTCAGTTGTAGTGAGACCATAGCTTCAACTCTACACCCACCTTGTCCCTAAGGATCGACCTGTGCTTTCCCTGTGTTATATTAAGGCACTATGCACTTGCAGTTTGACATAGTCGTAGGTACTGTTTATAAGCCTACCAAGTTTTTAGCGTCGCTGCCGGGGACTCAGTAGCGGTGTAGCTGAAGTTTTCTTCTTTACTTTACTCATTTTTAGATTAGTCTTATATATATTTCTTTGAAATTTATGTTTTCAGTCATTGTTAGTGTAACTCATTTGTTTCCTTGCTTTGTATATACACATTTGGGTATTGAAGTTTTCTCTTGAGCATTATCAGGTGCTCATAAAGTTGCGGCAAAGGAAGAAAAGTGAGCTGTTGTTGTGCCTACTTCGGTACCGTACCAACAAAAATAAAGAAACTACTACAAAAGCTACAAAGAAAATAGCAATATTCAGCTTGTGAGCTTGGTGTAGCCTTCTCCTGGATACGCACCGGAGGTAAGTTTCTTAACACTACAACAGCATGATGTCTAGGAATGCTTGTAATTGCTTAGCCTGAATGGTTTGATATTGGGTTTAACAATTATGCTATATATCTTGTTGACAAATACGAGTTGGCCTTTCATTATTTGACTATATTTTTATTGCCATAATCCTATAGAAACCCATTTCAGGATTGATAAACGTCACAGCTCTTTGCCATTGTCACAATAGCTTCATTTTTAATTTTTCTTGTTAGTTTTTGTTAGTATTGTGTGTTGTGTTTAGCCCTAGTAGCTTATTTATAATTTTTGCATGCATCATTCTGTTTAGGGTCTGGTAGAAGCATTTAGAATAGATTTATTTTATTTTGCTTTATCTCTAAAAAAAAAATAAAAAATGTCAGGATTTTGGTCTGCAACTGGGGATGAGCACAAATCTATTAGAGAACTTGCTTACGGGTATGCTTCACATTATGAGCCTCCCACAAACCATGATGTTGATAACTATAGGGAATATTACAGACCTTTTCAGGGTCCTGAGCTTGAATATACAGACCCTAGTTCTTATTCGCACATGTATCATTCGCCACAGGGTGAAAATGAACATTTTTATAGTGCCTAACTCAAACATTCATCACTTTTGGATCAGTTAGAAGCTCAAATCACAACTTTAGAAATGCAAATATATGATAAATCTATCACGTCTCATGCATCTAGGCAAGTTGAAGTTTCTGTTTGTGCCTTTTGTGACAGCAAACAACATGTAATCGAGCACTGCTCTGAAATACATGCTTGTACCTTGTGTGGTAGCTTAGGCCATCTTATTGAGAACTGCCCTGTTTTGCATGATTTTAGGCAGTCTAGAGAATACTGTGAAAATCTAATGTATGAAATGCCCACAAATTATGAAGCTGGTAGTCATTGGGACCATAATCAACCTTTCGAAGGTTGCGATCAATATTTCATAGATCTTAATGACCATGCACACATGTATCATTCACCACAGTAGGAAATTGAACAATTTTATACTCCCCCGACCTCTTATAGGCAATCTGTGGAGGAAAATCTCATACTCATCGAACAAAATAATGCTAGGTTTGAATTGAATTTATTGCATGATAGACCATATAACAATGCTTCTGAATTTCCTTTCTATAGTGACCCTTATGCTCAATCATGTATTGAATATCCATATGAAATGAGGATACCCACTGTTGAATACTCCTCCTCCATTGACCAACTTAATACATTCCTAAATATGAATTTAATTCATTTATAAAATGAAGGGAGGGAGGAATTTAAGGATGAAATGATTGTTAGTCCTAAAATAAATTTTGAAAATAGCGTTTATGTTCCTACTCAGGCTACTAATATTGAACATGAACTTAATTTAGAGGTAAATGAGTGGCCTAGAGACACTATGATCGTGAATAGGGCATTGCATTCATGGTATGATGATGATGTTATGTTTGAAGAACATGCTTATGCTGAAAATATTGTGGAACCTTTGAATTCAGAGACATTAGGCTTCTCTGCCTCGACCTTCATGAATGATGTTTCTTCTAGTATTCCATATGCATATACATGTGATGTTGATACTGATACTGATATGGAGCGTGACACACAACTTGAGTCCGACTTAGGTAATGTTGAATCTTCTGTTGACACTAATGATCTTATGCATAAAAAAATAATTGATGTGTCTGATTCTCTTCCTAGGTCACATTATGATGTTTTACCTGATTTTTCTATGCATGAGACTAAAGTTTTGAATGATGCTGATGATATTGAATTGGGGCTTGCTGGTTTGTTCTTTGAATGTGAGCATGCCGCACTTGTAGATGACTTAGGAGATGTTAATGTAACTGGTAATAATGGTACTCTTGATCTCATCCACTTGAGCAACTTAGATGTGCCTACCTGCCTGCCTGAGTCACAAACTGAGACTCTTCCACTCAACCTAGATCTGGTTTGTAACAAAATTGTAAAACCAACTTTTCTAAGAATACCTAATCTAGGACTGGAACTGTGTGCCTCCCAATTCCTCTTGGACTATTTTGCAGACAAGTATAATGTTTTTAAGGAGCCACAGTTGAAATGCATAACCCTGCTTGTTCCTAACAAAGTCCATTTTGAGTTAGACCTTGTGCATGATGAACCCTTGAAACTGTTAGATTTTGTGCCCAAGAGCATATTTGTTGAAAAATTCTGGTTGGGGGTAGGTCAGTTATATCCACAGTCTTGCTTACCCTCTCATGTTATCTATGTTTGAGACTGTTGATATTTCTGCATTCCGTCTTTTTGGTTGATCCTCAACTCTTTAGGCTGTTGGTTTATGGTGAAATTTTCGTGTACATAATCCAGTAGGTAATGTTATATTTTCTATCTTGAGTCAGTTGAGTCTTCTTTTATCTTATATATATTGTGCTAATCCAATATGATCTTAGCTGAAAATTTTGGATTCTAGCCATGAATAATGAAGCTCTAATCTTGCTTTCGCCGACATACCGGTAATCTCTGCCCTTTTCTCTGATCAACATGGTTCTCATGGTATGCTACTGTTTAAATTGTTACCATCTTTTGAAACATTGAGGACAATGTTAGATTTAGGTATGGGGGAGTATTTTGCATTTAGAGTTTTTAGTCTTTTCTTTTCACTTTTTAGATTTAGAGTGTTTAGTCTTTTCTTTTCACTTTTTAGATAAAATTTTCAAAAAAAAAAAAATCAAAGAAAAAAAATCAAAATCTTTGTAAATATTTGCATAAAACCTCCAACTTGTAGAGATTTTAGAGTCACTAGCATGCTTCTAGCTATGTTTACATAGAGAGTCTGACCGAAATAACTGAACTTGGAAGTACTGGAGAACACAATCGGGTTTCTTAGTTGTTAGAGCGTTAAAGTTGGATTTAACCATGTCGGTGGGCAAATTAGGTGCAGCAAAGATATTTGGTATTAGAAGTTGTGATCACCTTTAGTGGAGACTACCTATTTTTACATCAAGCGAGGCACCGACCTTCATTTCTTTGTGACTATCTAAAAAGTCCTTTTAGAGTGTGTGTCACCGTACGTAAATTCCGGGTAGGAATGGTGAGCTACCCAACTTCGCACCAATTTCAGCACTATTTTTGATCTCTTGAGTGCTAATTCCGTCAATCATGAGGATGACGTCTAAAGATGAAAACTCCTTCTTGTAGTTTGATTTGCAGTTAGCATCATTCTCTCTCTCGACAACATCAACAGATCCATAGAAACACATCATCATCAACGAGCAGAGCAGCATCAGATTCTATGAAGAAAGTTGAAATAGTCCAAGGTTTACATGCAACAATACAAGAAGAAAAAGTCTTACTCAAAAGTGAAGATATAGTACAAAAAGCAGAATTCTACACATTTGAAGAGGTATTTTACAAGAGCAGAGAAAAGAAAATAAGATGAGAATTAGTGAAGTTTATGAAATCAAGACAATACAAGTTGTGGAAAATTGAGTGATAAAGTCATTCATCCATGGATTTAGTAGTTTCATTATTTATTTTGTTGTATTTTCTTAATCAAAAGATAAAAAAAAGATTAAAAAAAAAAAAGATAAATAAAAATAATAATAAATATTGTAGTTTATTTTCTTAGTTTTGTTTAAATAACACCATGGTAAAGAAGAAGAATTTTAAGCAACAAGGAAATTGAAGAGAAGAATTAGAAATTGCCAAGGTTCTAAGAAGTTCAGAAGTTCATCATCAACAGTTGAAGACCGAAGACTAAAGACGAAGACATTTCTATGGATGTTGTGAGAGTGGTGTTGATTGCCGATCGGATGTGAAGGTAAGTGAGTACTCCCATCCTCCTATAATGATTGATTTCCTTTCTAAGAGATCATCAGAAAAAGATTCTTTTCCCACGACTTAGTGGAGTCTCCAAAAATTATTTCGGAAGGTTTTCCTTCCCACCATTCACCGTGTGCAGAATTTATCTCTTTATTCGTGTCTGCACACATGAGAGACTAAAAAATCGGTCTTTTTGAGTGCAATTATCATATACCCTATTGGTGAGGCAGAAGTCGAGGCTTGTGATCACTCTCGAACCCGAATTCTTTCATATGGTATGGTTATTTCTCGCTCAACTCTTAAGGATGAGAATGCGTTCTTTAATATTTCTAACTTCATGTGACTAGCATGCAGAAACTCTATGTCCTCATATCTCCTTGGATGCTTGGGACTCCATTACGCTATGAAGTTGGAGAAGGTTTTGTGGGTACACCTCTGGTAAACCCTCACGAGACTATAACTCGTCCACTAGGGACACCTAGGGGTTTAAAGACTTAGTGCATAGCTAAATGCATTCGAGAGACCAGCGACAGTGGTATAGTTAGAATTTCTTAATTTCTGTTTCACTTGAGGACAAGTAAAATTCAGGTTTGGGGGTATTTGATGAGTGCCAAATATTGCATATTTCTACATCTTTTTATTGGCAATAACTCATCTTTTGCGCTTTAAAATCATATATTCTCAAATTCTGTGTTTTCATTGTTTTCAAGAATAAATTTTTTTACTAATTAATTTTGTGTTTTTAGGTAGTAAATAAAGCTTGGATGAATGGAGAAACTAGAAGAGCAGAGAATTGGCGGCAACGGAAGAGAGGTGACAAAGACTCGCGCTAGAAAGCAGTGAAGAATGTCGTTTGCACCTCCTCTGCAAGTGAAGAATCTTGTTTGCAAGACCCAAAACTAGGTGCGGGCTTGAAATATTAGCTTTGAAGAAGCATTGGGCCTGAGGAAGTGAAAGAACCCTAACCCATCTCCAAACCCGGTACATCAATGTTTGATGCAACTGCTCAACACTCTAGCACCTACCACTCTTCCCTAATCGAGCAAAAAGCCAAACACCTCCTCCAAGTCGTTTTCATCTCATTCACCTCTCTTCTCTCTTTCACAGAACCAATACCTTCATTTCACCTCCATCAATCAACTCCATCCCCGACCACCTCTGAGCTCAACCACTCTATCAGCCACCCTATGCAATCAATCAACCTCCTAGCCTCTATCTATCTCCATCATAGCTTCTCTTCCACATCAGTAACCCTAGAAGCTAAGGTTAAGATAGATAAGGCTAGGGTTATCTCCGATAGCAAAAGCAAACATCAAATCAAGAGTTTCCGGTTTGAATTGCAGAAGGGGTTCGTCAGAAAATGCATTTTGGGTGAGTGGGTATTCTCCAATTATCAAATTTAAGGGATTGAGTGAAATTGTGTATAAATAGGGAGGAGATTGTAGAGAGAAATTCATGCCCGGATTATTCGGTGCACCAAGCAGTAATTCATGTTTGATTTTATTATCTCCATGATGTTCTAATTTCATAGTTAGGGTTTAGATGAAACCATTAATCTATTGCTAAGTTTGATTCATGTATTGATATTGTTCTTGTTGTGCTATAATGTTTTGGATAAATTAAGCCGAGTATTCAGCATTTTGCTCTCACAGTGTATGCCATGTATCCATTGTAGTTAGAATAACACTATGTTGATTGTGCTACAACTCGTGCTTAACTGATTGTTGTTCGATCCTTAGACTAGTTGTGCCTTGAGAAGACAGTTAGTACTTTTGAGGGATACATTAGTTGCGATTAGAATATCCATATCAGGTTTGTTTAATTATCTAAGTGATTGATCTGCGGTTAGTTTGTTTTGTGAGAGGGCAGCTAATACTAGGATTAGGAATCATCTTAGTGATACTAAACCATCCTCCTGAAACTGCCCTGGACAGGCGGAATACCACCGGTGTCCATTATAAGGGACAAGAATAGTATTGAGACTGAATTGACTTAGTATAGGTTAAGCGGTGGATTTGACTGCCCTAGCACCTTATTTATCTGCTTGTAGATTACTATTTGCTTTCGTTTTTTTTTATTTTAGTCACTACCATCATCTAGCCATATCGGTAACAAAACC
Organism: Papaver armeniacum; assembly: GCA_023531295.1. Classification (NCBI taxonomy): domain Eukaryota; kingdom Viridiplantae; phylum Streptophyta; class Magnoliopsida; order Ranunculales; family Papaveraceae; genus Papaver; species Papaver armeniacum. The sequence goes on from JAJJWW010012683.1 coordinate 30,416, forward strand.
CCCTTTTTGGTTACTTTTGTTTTAAGTCAGTTGTAGTGAGACCAAAGCTTCAACTCTACACCCACTTTGTCCCTGAGGATCGACCTGTGCTTGCCCTGTGTTACATTAAGACACTGTGCACTTGCAGTTTGACATAGTTGTAGGTCCTGTTTATAAGCCTACCAACAAACTCCTCAGTTTCATGAGATTTCCTCCGCATCATGGAAATAATATAAAATTAGGAAAGGTGTCACGGGATCGAGCTTACTAGCTGGACGGCCATGCCCTAGCCGTGTCCGGTCCCTCACCATGTAATCCCTATTTTATTATTATTATTTCCTTCATTTTATGAAGATCCTCAGTTTGAGCAAAACCCTGATTTCTTCATATTTTCTCAAATATTTCTCAAATGCGCACTAGAAAATATCAAAATTCTCAAGACTGAGACACGGACACTATGGTGACATGGGCATGTTACCTTGACCAACCAAGGTTGGCTTGCAAGAGACCGGTCCCACATATATTTTCATAATTTGACCTAATTTGTTTACATTAGATTCAAACTCTTCCAAACAACTTGGAATTTCATCAAACGGTCGTCAGTCGATCCCGTGACCACTAGGGCCGGTTCCATGACCTCTTGGTCGGTCCCTCACTTCTCCATAATTAGGTTTTATTACCTAATGCTCAGACGAGCACTATTTCAATAAATGATTAAACCAACATTTAATCATCCTTTGGCCAACTGGTCTTCAAGATACTTTGGTACTGGATCACTCAAGCATTTGGGCGCTACATGGTCGGCCTATCATCCCATGTAGTCGGTCCCTCCTTCACTCCGTGGTTGATTTTCAATAAATCATCAATTAATTGATCAGCAATTGATTAAAATTAGGGTTTTGAATCCAAGGCTCTGCAAAACATAATTCTGAGCAGGTTCAAACACTAATAATTTTACGTTGATCCCGTAATCACTTAAATTAATATTTTATTTGGTCCCGTTACCAGTAATTCAGCAAACGAGCAACATTTGCTCAGACTACGAATATTGGTTCAACTATCAATATTCAACAATTCATCGAATGAGAAATATTTGCTCACTTTAACTATCAACATTCATTTGACAATTATACCTCTGTCTCAACAGACATGTTCAATTCATGAATCCTAGAACATTCGTAAATCATGTTCGACTCAGCAATACAAAGACTCATCGTCTCATCAAGTCAACAACTGACTAACTAAATACATGTATGCCTTGCAGACTCACAATCACGAGACATCAATCGTGTCACATGGGGGGATATCAACTAGGGTTTTGGTCTGGTGGTCTACGGCACGTGTGTCCATCCACGATGAGAATGTGAGCAAGTCGTGCAAGCAGTTAGAGCAGTTAGCAAAGTAGTGGGTGAACAATCAACCAAGTCTCCGCACGATGAGCAACTGGTTTTAACACGATTTCCCACTTTTCCCACTCTTTGAATACAACAACTGTCACACTTCATGGGATCAAGGTGTCTACGAATCTTGCAATATAAATATGTTTCTGAAACCATGATTGAAGAACAACAACAGAGAACAAGAACGCTCGTTTTGAACAAAGAATTCTCATCACACAAGAATTCTCATCATCTGAGCAATCACTCTAATTCAATCAATCAAAACTTATCTTATTTATTCACGCAGAATACACAACACACCTACAATCCTTGATCACCATTAATCTCACACATTTCTCAGCTTCCCTCCTACAGATCGACCATCCTCTCTTGTGACCGAATTGACTCTGGAACGACCATTGTCTTGGTTTAGGCCGGAGTCCCACAGATTAATCTATCGAATTCAAGCACTCCCTTTGCAGTGCATCTGTGTGAGGTTAAGCAGTTTGCTCAGTTCGAGGAGTCTCTTCCACACGGTCGTCTCCTCATTTCCCTAAAAACCAGCAAATCGTTTTGCCCCATCTACAGAAATGAACTTCCATCACTTTAGTATTATAAGTCTTCCTGTATTTTAATCCACAGAAGCTCAACATCCGGAGGTCATAATCCTCATTCTTCATGAAACCTTTCGGTTTGAATTCACATTCACCAATTAATAATACAATCTTTTGTTTAATCTTTTCCAGTTTTCAACTTCTCCTCCAAATACCGGATTGTTTCTGAAAAACCATATTTATCTCAGTATAGTAAAAGCAGCTGCTATCCAGAGTTCTTGAACCACTAAACTTTTATGCTTTGCACGTCCCAAGATGTAATGAAGATAACTTGGATTCCTGAAGTGAAAAATATTTTCAATCCAAAGCCACAATATAATACTAAAATCACAAGACCATAAGATATGTTCAAGGCTTTCTTTTGCATCTCCACACATAGAAGCTAGAAGCTAAATGTATTCCTTTTTTCTTCAAGTTGTCTTCAGTTGCACAAATGTTTCTTGCAATTTTCCAGACTGAGCTTTTTATTGTGGGGTGTACACAAGCTTTCCATATCATTTTAAAATCATTCATTACTGGGAATCTTTTCCTTATGCACTGAACTGCTGAAGAGACATTGAAGTTATTTGTTATTGTTCCACTTCATATTTGTTTATCCTTTTGACCATGTGTTATAGGTTGTTCATGAGCTTCAAATAAATCTAAGAATTCAGTTGGAATGGTCCATACACCATCAATCAAAAGGGAACTGACCTTCAAATTTTGATGTTGTTGTATGAATTCATTATCAGGGAATAGAGAGCTTAAGGGTTTATCCTTAATCCAAGCATCTTCTCATAAGTCAATATTTTGTCCATCACCAACAATCCATCTTGAGTGAGAATTCACATCATGCATTACACTCTTTAAACCAGGCCAAATGGAAGATTTTCTGTAATATGATATCCATTCACCATTTTTCTTTTTAAATTTGGCTTGAAAGAATACATACCATTCCTCTTCACCTTGTTGTACTTTCCAGGCTAACTTCATTAATAAGGCTCTGTTTATGATGCCAAGTCTTTTAATACCCAATCCACCTTCCTCCAATGGTGAGCAAACGTTGTCCCATTTAAAAGTAATCAATTTTCTCACATTTGGGTCACCTGACCATAAAAAATTTCTAATGATTCTTTCACTTTCTTTTAACACACTCCTTGGCCACTTATAAATAGACATGTTATACACATGAATGTTGCAGAGGACTGTTTTGATTAAGATAAGTCTCTCTTGAAATGCTAACATCTTGCCTTTCCAGCCAGCTAGGAAATGTTGTAACTGCTCCACCACACCCCAGACATGACATGATTTAACTCTTCATGAAAATAACATAACTCCCAAATATTTATCAGGGAATGATGATACTTGCATTTGACATTCCTCAGCTATGTCTTCTTTTCTGGTAGTGGAAGTACCACCTACAAAGCATTTGCTTTTTACTGAACTAATTACTTGACCAGAGGCTTCTTGGTATTCAGTAAGAGTCTTCATCAATCTTTTGATATTTCTCTTGTCTGCATTACAAAACAGAAACATATCATCAGCAAAGAAGATATGTGTTGGACAAATGCCATTTCTATTCACCATGGGGACCACTTTTCTTTCGGTCACCATTCTAATTAGAGCTCTTCTTAAAACATCTTCAGAAATAATAAACAGAATAGGAGAGACTGTGTCTCCTTGTCTAAGCCCTCTACTTATTGAAAAATATCCTGCTGCCCCCCCCCCCCCCATTTACCAGAACTGAAATTCTTGCACGTGAGAATAAAGTATCCAGCCACTTAATAAAATTATCAGAAAAACCCAGTCTTTTTAAAACTTCAAATAAAAACTCCCAACTGATGGAGTCAAAGGCTTGAGTGATATCAATCTTCAGTGCAACATTCCCACCTCTTTTAGTTGTGCCCAGCTCATTCACCATTTCTGAGGCCAACACTATATGTTCTTGAATAGTTCTGCCTTTGATGAAAGCTCCTTGTTGAGGAGATATAATCTTGCTCAAAAGGCTACTTAACCTCATTGATAAAATCTTGGTGAATATATTAAAAAAAAGAAATTGGCTAAGCCAATTGGTCTAAATTGTTGTGGCTTCTTTGCATTCTGCACCTTAGATATCAAGACTAGAAAGTTAGAGTTCAGCCCATTAGGAATATAACACCTCTTCCAACATTATTCAAATAGCCTTTATAACATCATTACAAATTATTCCCAAGCATTTTCTATAAAACCAACCACCAAAGCCATCTGGACCTGGAGAGCTATCAGGATCCAGCTCATTAACTGCAGCTTATATTTCATTTGCACAAGGAATTGAGTCTAGTATATATCTATCTCCATTGCTCAGAATTTCAGGGATTACATTCATTAAGTTCTCTGACATTTGTACCTCTGTGTATTTGAATTTGGATTCAAAGTACTTTACTAGAGTCTCCGAAATTTCATTCCGAGTTGCAACTAATGAACCATTTTGAGTCTCAATTTCAGAAATATTATTATTAGCAGTTCTGATCTTCATACTTGTGTGGAAGAAATTTGTGTTTGCAGCTGCTAGCTGCACGTTGAACGGATAACGAGGTAAGTATGCATATTCCCACCTTCGTTAAGTGGTTGATTTCCTTTCTTAGAGATCGTCAGAAAAATGGGTTTTCAAAAATGATAAAAGATGTGGGTTTTCAAAACAATTCGGAGGGTTTTGCCTTCCTACCATTCAACGTGTCGCAGGATTCTCTCTTCATTCCTACCTGGACACATGTGTGACCCATAAAAAGCTGTTTATTATTAAGAGCAACTTCATAAAACCCTTTCTTGTGAGGCAGAGTCGAGACTTTTGATCACTCCGAACCAGAATTTCTTCGATAAGGGATGGTTATTTCTCTCTCAACTTTTAATGATGAGATTATGTTCATTTAAGTGTCTAACTTCTTATGACTAGTGTGCAGAATCTCTATGTATTCTTAACGTGTTGGATGCTATCATTACGGAGAACTAGTAAGTTGGAAAAGTAGGTTTTGTGGGTATATCTCTATTAAACCCTCACGAGACTATAACTCGTCCACTAGGGACACCTAGGGGTTCAAAGGCTTGTTATTTATGCTAAAATTGACCGTAGCCTCGACGACACGGAGTTGCATGTATGTTTTAGAATTGTTTTGTTTGATTTGCTCGAGGACTAGCAAAGTCTAAGTGCGGGGGAATTTGATAGGTGTCTAAAACACCTTGATTTCATATCTATTGTTGATGGTTTCTTTGTTATTTCTTTTGTAAAATATGTATCTTATGTTTACTTTTGAGTATTTAGGTACTTTGGAGTCCTTGGGACCAAAAGAAGGAGAAAACTTCCATTTGGAGCAAAAACGAGAAGAAATCATCCGAGCGGAGCGAAGACGGCAAGAACATGGAAAGAAGTAATAAAACGGGGAGGACTGCCATGGTAGGCTTGGGAATGTGGTTATTTTTATGCCTACTTGTGATACTGCAAGTGCACAGCGCCTGTTGGAGGCGTGGCAAGTACAGGTCGATCCCACAGAGACTTGTGGTGCTGTAGAAGTGATCTAAGGCTTATTCTAACTGATTTCTAGTGAAGTGACAGAGTTGTATGAGCTGTGGTGTCGATACGACTGAGTTGAAGGTTACAAAACTAAAAGCAAAATGAAATATAAGTATTGAAATTGCAGGCACTAGGATTATCAAATCCACCACTAGTTCAGGTTATGGGATTCAACTAATTTGAGTGTTCTTGTTCCTATGACAGATAAGGATAATGTGTCAAGTTTATCACTTATCTAAGGAGTTTCACCAAGTGAGGCTTCAATTATCAGCCTAAAGATACTACTTGAGCATTAGTTGTCTAGTTAAGCACAACTAATCAAAGAGTTAGCAATAAAGGTTAAAGCATGAGTGAAACACACCCAACACAAGTGTTATCCTAACTACAATGGATACATGGCATTCATTGTGAGAGCAAAGCATTGAGGTGTTAGAATTGAACTTCTCTTATACCTTAAGCATGCAAAAACAATTCAAATAAAGTTGAACAACAGAACACAAAACTAGGGTTTCATTTTAATCCTAGCAAATTAATTTAGAACATTATAAGAAATAATAAAACAAATTAACTCTAAATTGGTGCTCTGGCTAGCCCAGGCATGAGCTTCTAACATCCTCACCTCAGACCTCTTTATACATGCCAAGCAAAACCCTAATTTACTTCAAATTGGAAAAATAAACGAATACCCTCTCACCCACGTCGCTGAATCAGTGTCACCTGCTCAATCGGCTCTGAAATGATGGTTCCCTCCTGTTGACGAAACCCTAATTCTATCTATCTCAAACCTAGCTTCTAGGGTTATGAGAGAAGCTAAGAGAGAGATAGGTAAAACTAGGAGGCGGAGATGGTGGTTGTTGGTGGATGCTATGCGGCTGGTGTCAGGGGAGAGGAAGGTGGCTGAGACGGCGGTGGCAGGAGATGGAGAAGAAGGTGGAAGTAAGGGGTTCTCTGAAATGGTCGGGTGAAGAAGAAAGAGAAGGGAAGAAGAGAAATGGTTAGGTCGATGGGGTGATATATAGGTGGTGTGGTGTTGAACGGGTGCAGCGAAGTTTGATGCGATGGTTGGAGCGAGCGTTGGATCTCGGTGAATCCGATGCGTGGCCCGATGCGAGATCTGAACGGCTCAGGGAGAATCAGGCTGCTTTGGTGTTGAGAGGGAGCATCGAGTGTTGATGGGAAGGACGGAGCGACCGTTGGATGCATAAGATGGAGATCTCAATGGCTCAGGGTGATGTGAGCCGATGCGTGCGCGGGCTTTGGCTTTCTGCTCCATAGACGCTCGTCTCCAATTTTTTGCTCTTTTGGCTCCTCAATTTCTCCGAACTTTATTTATTACCTAAAAACACAAAATTAATTAATACAAATATTTATTCTTGAAAACAAAGAAAATACAGAATATGGGATAATATCTGATTTCTGAGCACAAAAGATGAGTTAGATGCCAATAAATAGATGTATAAATATGCAATATTTGGCACTCATCAAATACCCCCAAACCTGAATTTTACGTGTCCTCAAGTGAAACAGAAATTAAGAAATCCTAACTATACCCCTGTCGCAGTCTCTCGAATGCATTTAGCGTATGCACTAAGCCTTTAAACCCCTAGGTGTCCCTAGTGGACGAGTTGTAGTCTCGTGAGGGTTTACCAGAGGTGTACCCACAAAACCTTCTCCAACTTCAGAGTGTAAAAGAGTCTCAAGCATCCAAGGAGCTATGAGGACATAGAGTTTCTGCATGCTAGTAACATGAAGTTAGAACTACCAAAGAACGCATTCTCATCCTTAAGTGCTGAGCGAGAAGTAACCATACCATATGAAAGAATTCGGATTCGATTGTGATCATAAGCCTCGACTTCTGCCTCACTAATAAGGTTTTATGATAATTGCACTCAAGAAGATTGCTTTTTTAGTCTCTCATGTGTGCAGGCAGGAATAAAGAGAGAAATTCTGCACACGTTGTAGGTAAGAAGGATAACCTTCCGAAATAATTTCTGGAGACTCCACAGAAGTGTGGACAAAAAGAATCTTTTTCTGATGATCTCTAAGAAAGGAAATCAACCATTAGCAAGGGTGGGAATACTCACTTACCTTCTCACCCGATCGGCAATTAATATCACTCTCTCACAGCATTCATAGAAACGTCTTCAATCTTCGGTCTTCAACTGTTGATGACGAACTTCTGAACTTCACAAAACTTGACAATTTATAACTTTTCTCTTCAAATTTTCTTGTTACTTGGAATTTTCTTCTTGAATTCTTCTTTACCATGGTGGTATAACTAAGAAAATAAACTACAATATTTTTTATTTTATTTTTTTTAAGTATGAATGAAATGAAAATAATAACAAAAACAATAAAACTACTAACTCCATGGGTGAAGGACTATATCACTCAATTTCCATAACTTGTATTGTCTTGGTTTTATAACTTTCACTAATTCTCATCTTATTTTCTTTTCTTTGTTGCACATAAACCTTGGACTATTTCAACTTTTCTTCAAATATTCTGATGATGCTCCGCTTGCTGACGACGATGTGTTTCTATGAAAGTGTTGATGTTGTTGAGAGGGAGAGAGTGATGCTAACTGCAAATCGGTATTTAGAAGAAGTTTTCATCTTTAAACGTCACCCTCATGATTGACAAAATTAGCACTCAAGAGATCAAAAATAGTCTTTGAAAGTGGTGCAAAGTTGGGTAGCTCACCATTCCTACCCGGAATTGACGTACGGTGACACACACTCTAATGACTTTTCTAGAAAGTTGCAAAAATTGAAGGTTGGTGCCTCACTTGATGTAAAATGGGTAGTCTCCACTATGGGTGATCACAATTCTACTACCGAATATCTAAACAACACCTAATTCGCCCTCAGGTATGGTTAAATCCAACTTTAACGCTCTAATCAACTAAGAAACCCGATTGCGTTCTCCAGTACTTCCAATTTCTGTTATTTCGGTCAGACTCTCTATGTAAACATAGCTAGAAGCATGCTAGTGACTCTAAAATCTCTAAAAGTTGGAGGTTTTTATTTGCAAAGACTTTTTTTTTTTTTTTTTTTGAAATAAAATACTAAAAACTCTATATGCAAATGCACCCCCAAACCTAAATCAAACATTGTCCTCAATGTGTCAACAAATAATAAGAATTCAAAAAGTCACATACCAAGAGAACTATGTTGATAAGAGAAAAGGGAAGAGATTACCGGTATGTCGGCGAAAGCAAGGTTAGAGCTTCATTTGTCAAGGCTAGAATCCAACATTCTCAGTGGAGATCATATCGGATTAGCACAATATATGTGGAGATCAGTGGAGATCATATCCAGTTTCATAGCTTCTCAATCTTTCATGTATAGCAATTCACAACCAGCACCAGTGACTATCATCTTCTCCTTTCATTCCATGTACATCAGCAGTGCCATCTAACTTCCACCATTACCTGTAATTCCTAAGCATACATCTAATGTTCCAATTTTGATTTTCTGCTCCTCCAACTTTAGTTGGCTTCACCAACTCAGTCAACACAATTCCTTGTCTCAGATTGCAGCTGCAACATCAACACATTATGAACATCCGCATCATTTCTCACTCCCTGCAATTCAACTCGAACCCAGACTTCTCAAGCTCTCCCTGCATCTTCTTCATACTACGGACATCACCAGCTCGAACTAACCACAAAGACCAGCTCAATCCCATCCATCCCTGCATCTCCAGTTTCACAATCCCAACACTCCATTTGAACTGCAACAATAACCCAATTGCAGCATCAGTTCAATCTCACAAATCAAACCCATGAAAATCGTATACAGCTGCAGCTTCCTCCATCTCTTAGTTGAACCAGATTCTCCAATTCTTCTTTCTCATCCTCAGCCATATGTTCTTGGTCAAACCATAACTAAAAATCCCCAAATTCAAATCATATTGCTGCCATATACCAAATCCATTTCAAACCCATTGTTCCCTGTTTGTCTTCGAACTAGAATCTCCATCCGCCACTCAGAACCCTAACTTCTCTTAAAAGCCCCCAACTCCATCTGAAGTTCATCAGCTCTTCCTCTTTTCCCGTCAAATCCCTGATGTCTTCTTTTCTACCAGCAGATTACTATCAATTCTCTTCCTTGTAAGTTACAGATTCAATTCAAGCCATTATTCACCATTGTTTCCACCCTCTCGGATCAAATCTTCATGAACCCCTTAATTACTCTCTGAATCGTTGGGTAGAGTTGAGTTTGTCTGAGAACTTAACCAATACTCGTTTGAGAACTTGTCTGAATACAAGTACCAAATACTCGACTGAGTTAAAGAGCAGAAAGTGCTGAAGGCACCCACTCTCCAGATATAGGCTGCCTGAGGTGGCAGTCCTCACCGTTTTATTACTTCTTTCCATGTTCTTGCCGTCTTCGCTCCGCTCGGATGATTTCTTCTCGTTTTCGCTCCAAATGGAAGTTTTCTCCTTCTTTTGGTCCCAAGGACTCCAAAGTACCTAAATACTCAAAAGTAAACATAAGATACATATTTTACAAAAGAAATAGCAAAGAAAGCATCAACAATAGATATGAAATCAAGGTGTTTTAGACACCTATCAGCAGCACATTCCTTTAACCATTTTATCCTAGATTTTTGATGAAGAAGTTCTCTTTGTTGATTAGATATAAGTTCTTGTAATCCTCTAAATGTCACCAATTTATTCAACAGTTGAATGTCTTCTGGATTACTGTCAGATAATAAAGCAGCATATAGTACATTCTTATCAGCTTGTATCATCTTAGAATTTACATCTCCAAATATTTCCCAATTCCACTTCTTAAGAATTAACTTCAGATGTTTAAGTTTCTTCATATACACAAAGATAAGAGTACCTTGTACTTCTTTATGCCATTCGGATTCAAAAACTTGCATAAATGTTTCATGATCGGACCAGATCTTGAAAGCTTTAAATGGAATATTCTGAGGTTTCGAAAAAGATTTATTAGCTCCAGCGAGAGGCCCATGGTCTGAGACACCTCTAGTACCAACATTGTATACCCAGTTGGGATATAATTCCAACCACTTTGCATTCTAGATTGCTCTATCTAGATTACAAAGGATTCTCTTCATGCCCACTCTGTTATTACACCAAGAAAAATTAATACCAGTTTTTGGAGCAGAAATTAATCCACATGAGCTGAGGCAATAATCTAACATAGCTTCTCTTAATGGATTTCTCCCTCCCTTTTTCTCATCCATACATAAGACTGCATTAAAATCACCTATCACTAGCCAAGGAAGATTACAAGAATTTATTAATTCCAATTCTTGCTACAAAATCTTTCTTTCCAAAGTAAAATTAGCACCATGAACACCAGTAACTATAACACCCCCAACATCCAGAGTGATAGCAGGTCTTGTTATGGAAATGACTTTAGGATCAACAATGGATGCATTCCAACCATATGTTGTATTTCCTCTCAGAATTACTATTATGAATTAAACTACATTTCATTCCTATCAATCTCATCATTCTGGCATATTTTGAATTTGCTTTAACTTTTGGTTCAACTATCCAAACCAAAGAAGAACTAAGATTTTTAACTAACCTCTGTAGTTTGTCTTTGGCTTTATTTCTTCTTAAGCCTTTGACATTCCAAAAGAAGACTCTCATAATTTAGAAAGTAATTTTTGAAGAGGAGGGTTCTTCTTCCCATTATCACCTTTTTTGGCAGCTTGTTTCCTGGTAGTAACTTTTGGTAGCTTAGGCTTTTTAGCAGCTTCCAGAATAACTTCTTTTACAGCTGGTAAGACTTTGACTACATTATCACTAGAGGATGTAGAAATTTTCAGCGTCTTACTCAATTATAGAGGTGGAAAATCCTTTATAAGATCAAGATTTGATTTCATTTCCTTAAGGACTTCATATCTACAAGAAGATAGTTCACCTTCTTCCAAATTATGGTCTTGGACTAGTGTAGGATGCATTAGGACTTCTGTTACCATATTATCTTCTTTGTCAGAGAAACAAATATCAAAACCAATGGGTATAGAAGTATCTTCTTTGTTCTTATTCTTTTTTCTAGTTCTACTACCATCAGAAGCACCAGAATCTTTGACTCCCTCCTTTTGAGCGGTTTCTTTTCTTTTAATTCTGCATTCAACTATATAGGCCAATAATCTAGCAATGATTACAGAATTTAGGGACCTTAGGCATCTGAACTCTCTGAGAGAAACCACCATATTTAGTTTTCACCTAAACTTTCTCAGGAATTGATTTATTCAAATCCACTTCCACCAAGACACTAGCATAATAGCCAATTTTTATTTTCAGAGTTACATCATCTACCTTAACAGGTCTTCCTAGAGCTTTACCAATATCCATAATTATCTTCTCTTTCCAGTACTCAATACTCAGACTTGGCAAATGAAACCAAATAAAAGCAGTAGAGCATTTTTGATCTGCTGGTTTAAAATTTGGATCCTAATTTCTAATTTTAACACTTTGTGTCTCCACTTCCCAGTAACCAGTCCAAATATGAAGCTTATCATCTTTATTCTCCAATTTAATCACAAAAAAGCCTTTACCAAGAGGAATAATCCGACATCCTCCTTTTAGGTTCCATTGTGATTTAAGAGATTTCTCAGCAGTTTCCAAAGAAAGTTTCGAGAAATATAATCTACCAATGAGACTAAATTTCCATTCATCAAGACAATCATCAATATCTTCATCAGAAATACAAACTTCCGGTTCATTACCTCTTGTTTCATTATCAGATGAAGAACCAAAATAAAAACATATCCAAAATTATTTTCCATCGAACCCTTATCCGATAATAAGAACTTGTACCCAAGATTCAAATATAGAAGAAACTAATAAAATCGACCACCAAAATTAAAACACCAATTATTAATGGAATAGACGAATTCACCTGAATTAATGAAGATTGAACGCAAAAATCAATATTTTTGGAATGAAATAAATTTTCGAGTTAGTCGCCCGATTCTCAGAGTTCGACTCACCCTACCTGGTCATAATCTATAAAGGTATATTTGAATAAAAATAAAAATATCATTAATAATTTAAGGAATTCATTTGTGTTAGGATGTAAGAATTGTTTTACTTAAATGTATATATTAAACAAGATGTTTGCTTTCTTTTAGTAAGTTTGAATTAATAAATAGCATTAATGGGTTGTCACTTTATTATAGGAAATAAAATTTAAATCAGGAATTTAAATCTAAATCAATGGATTTTATTTGCATGCATGTGGTTGATTTGATTAAAAATGTTTCTTAATAAAAATAAAATAAATATTGATATTATGGGTTTTATTTGTCTATTCTTTTTTTGAGTGAATGTTATTTATGACAGAATGTTATTTATTCAATAAGGACTCTGTTGTTGGTAGAGTGCGCAAGACTATGGCTCTTATTGATGTTGTGGAGAAGTTAAAACACCCTCAATGTGAACTGCTCTTGTTTAGAAATTGTACCGGTGTGTCACGACTTTACTTCGCACTAAGAACCACTAGACCTGAATTCGTACTCGAAGCTCAAGATTTATTTGACACTCGACTGTTTCAATTCCTTATGCACATTATTACTAGTTATGGGCCTGGTTACGGACTTCATCAGCAGAGACTTTCTACTTTGTCATTCAAACATGGAGGTATGGGTGTGTATACTATGCAGGACACTAAGAATTATTGTTTCCTTGCTTCTTGTTTACAATACTAGATTTGTAGTCCGCTATTCTCAGACGCTCAGGTATCGATGGTAATAGCTTTTTTCTTCAACAAGCTTTGGAATCCATTCACTGTGTGGGATTGTTTCTCCTATTTGCATTGGTAATTTTTCCACTCATTCCATGAACTCTTTGGCAACTATTTACTTTGATGTTGTAAAGAAGAACTTACCCACCAATTATGTTATGTTTGAAAGTGATTATGTGCTTTGGCAATGCAACCAAACAAAACATGTTTGGGATTTCCTAATGGCGATTCCGATTTTGGGGCTCAATCAACTTATTGGAGCTAGGAAATTTAGTGTAGTTCTCCGTTACAGATTAGGGATCCCCTTGTTTGAGGTGGATGGTGCTTGCCCCTTTTGCAAGAGAGATATGGATGTCTTCGGTGATCATGCCTTGCATTGTGCGAATGAAGTTGGGCTTAAGTTTAGACATGATTTGGTGCGTGATACTATTGCTGACATGTGTTTTCGAGCAGGTGTGCCAGCTAGGAAGGAAGTTGACTTGGGTTTTATTGCAAATAATGGCACAACTCTACGACCAGCTGATATATTTGTATATAATTGGGACAATGGGCATGATGTGTGCTTGGATGTAACGAGTGTTTCACCTTTCACTGGTGATGGGGTTCGTTCCTTTGTCTCGGGTATGAATTAAGAATGTTGTTACTCGCAAGAATGTTAAATACTTGGAGAAGTGTACGTCTCAAGGTTATGGTTTTGGGACACTTGCCTTTACCACCTTAGGGGAGTTGGGGATGACACTATAGACTTTTTGAAGCGCTTACGTAATTATATTGCTAGCCATGATGCTAATGTTCAGGTTGGAGAATTTGTTTTTCATAGGTTGGGTGTAGCTATCCAAAAAGGTGTTGGAGCTCAGCTTGTTGCTAGGCTTCCAACTAATTTCTTACCGGGTGATAATCCTTCCAAGTTGTAATTTCTTTTCTGAAGATAATAATATCAAAGAAGAAATTATCTAAAAAAAAAAGTTAGCTATCATTTTTATCTGTCTCTTTTTCTCCTTCTCTCTCTCTGATTTTCCTTCTAAACAACAAAAGAAAATTAAACCCTTTCACCCATCATTTTCATTAGTTATTCTTCATCTCATGATTTTATCTATAGAAGAAGATAAAAATAAAAGCATATGATTTATTGGAGAAAAAAAGGAAGAAGAAAAGGTGTTGTATCAAGATTTTTGCAAAGCTTTTGAGGTAGGGGTTTCTACCTAATATCAAAACCAAAACCTATTTTAGCATTAAAATCACATTGATTTATCTATTTTATTTTATACTAATAATTACGATTTTCGTTTTAAATTTATTACGCTGGCTTTTTTTTTTTGTATGAATCAATTTATCTATGAAATTTTAGATATTAGTACAAATCATTATTCATTTATTTATTATTCTAGAATTTTGTTTTGACATTTGATGTAGGTAGTTGTTTGTTTCTCTATTATTATAAAAAAATATTAATGCATAAGTATTGAGTTGTGGTTTGTGAAAGTCACTTTGGTGCATTATATTAGTATATGGAATTGAGTTTGATTTGCGAAAGTGAGTTTAATGCATTAGTGAATGGATCTTACTTCGATTAAGTCTTTGTGAATATAAACATGGTTTGGTGCGTGTAGGATTAAATGCACTGATTTGAAATGAGTTATAGAAAAAAAATATGTAATTGTCTGCTGCTGAAATGTCTACAGGCCTTTATGGCATTCCACCACTAGTGGCTACCCTGGGAAGACTGTTCGGGGAACAATAATGGTTTGTTTACCTGAATAACTCTGACAACTAGATTAAGAATCATTAGAAGAAAGAAAAAGAAGATTGTTCGAGGAATAGTAGTGGTTTGTTTACCGGAATAATTGTGACAGCTAGATTAATTATCTAGATTTTAAGGTTGAAGATTTGAGTAAGAAAGTGTTAAGTATTTATGATTAAAATGGCGTAAGTATTATTGCGAATTTTTATGCATGGTTTTAATTATAGTATCGTATCAGTTGCATGTGTTTGATTTTCGATTCACTCTATTATTTTTGGAAACTTCCTACTGGGTTGTGGTTTGCTCACCCCTTTTCCTCTCTTTTCCACAGAGAATGAAGAAACACTAGCCGTAAAAGAAATTAGTATTATTTATCATGGGGATTTTGGCTTTATGCATTTTGAATTAAACAAGAGTGTTGGTTTGTTGTAATATATTTTAATTTTGTAATTATTACTTTACAGTTTTGTAATAATAAAAGTAATATTATATTTTTTTTACAAATTTCATTTGAGTTGAGTTTTGAATTTTATTAATATCTTTTGGAACGAAAAATCTGGTCCTACATGAGTGGTGATCCGGAAATTTGGACTTGTTAGCTGGATTGGACCCGACCCACAAGGTCGAATCCGTGTCCGCTGAAAGTCCGAAAATCCGAGTTGTCACAAGATATGTCTCTGAATCTCATATAATGGTCACTTTGAGTCTTTTAGCTAAATCTTCACAACCACTAGGGCTAAGATTACTACTGAAAATAACACAAAATTTTTCAAAATTTAGAGTCTGACCAGAGAGATTGCCAAAATTATGCAGATTTCTTAGAATACTATTAATGTGAAAAGATGAGTTATAGTAGGAGCTCTTCTTGCAACTTTAATGCAAGCAATAATTTTGTTAGTCTCAGCAGGCTTGTTATATTTTGCGACTACATCTGCGGTGTCTCAAGGCCTGCCTAACCCTTTTATTCACCTATTTATTTTTTTTGCGTATGATGGGAAGAAGGCTAAAAAGGGCCAGCACAAGAGATGAAAGCCCGCCTAACTTAAAATTGTCCATGCCCCCACCAATTAACTGTTGCTTGCTTTTAGAAATTGCTAAAAAATTAAAGCGATACGGGGTTTAATCCCCTCCAAGCTAAATTTAGCAATTGCTAAATATGTACGGTATATGTACCGTATGACTTTAGCATACAATTATTTGATATATATACTATATCCACTGCCGACCCCTAAATGGACCATTAAACCATATGGATTGTGGATGCTATAATAGTTAGTGTGTTGAACATATTACCTTGAATTTCGAAAATATATCTTATCTTACTAATCTTATCTTACTAATATAAAGAAAAGAGGTAGTTTGGTGAAGCCTTATTTTGGTGAAGCCTTTTCACATGACAATAATACCCCCATTAACTAAGTTTTTAGTTAATATTTGTATATTTATATGAATGTCATTGTTTTAAAAATAGATCAAAAAAAATTAAAACTTAGATATCTTTAAAAATACACATCGAATTTTTCGAAAATTAATATATTTGGAAAGCTCTTTAAATTATCTACGTAACGAGTACAAACAAGGATATTAAATTTTTATTTTAAGATTTTTTTTCCCATTATTATCAAATTTGGTGTTGTTAAAATAATCCAATTCAAGCATGTGCATCGCACATGTGGCCTTACTTATAAATAATATAAATAAAGAAAAGAGCTTTTTTTGGTAGGAGACCCCCTAAATTACTTGATTGTCCCTATTTTTTTACATATTTACATAAATACCATTGTTTTAAAAATAGATCAAAATTTTTAAAAACTTATTATCTTTCAAAATATACACCGGATTTTTTAAAAATTTATATATTTGAAAAGCTCTTTCAATTATCTACGTAACGAGTACAAATAAGAATAGTAAATTTTTGTTTTAGGAAAAAAAATTCCATAACTTTCAAATTTAATATTGTTGGATAAGTAAAACTTCAAGCATGTGCATCACACATGTGTCCTTACTAGTAATGATAACAAATACACCTACTTATATCATTTTTACAGCTTATAAATGTAAAAATGAAACAAATAAAATATGTATGTGGGAAGTAGGAATTACCTATAGGTACTAGTTTAGTGATACTAGTTAGTGGCAGATCCACCCATCAAAGCCCAGTAACCGGAGGTCCATAATTAAAAGAAAGAAGAAAAATGGACCCAATTTTTTATCACTTGGTCCTGTACACGTGCGAAACTAGGAAGATATTTTCGTTAAATGTCTAGATTACCCTTCATACATAATAATGATAAGACTAAATCAGTCACAGACATTTTCATTTTTATTTTCGTCTTCTCTTTCCACGACTCGAGCTCTGCGTTGAAGATCGAAGAAACTCCATTTGAAAGCATCATCGACGAGTTTTATTGAATGATTCATCAATAAAATCCAACAAATAAGATAAGTTATTGGTTAGATCGGTCGTTTCTGTTTGTTTTTATGAATCTTGTTCGTATTTATTCAGTTATTGGTTAGATTATTAAGTTTTTAGCTTATTTTAGCTTTCGATTGGATTGTTTTTCTGTTTTCTTTTCAAAATCAGGTTTGTTTGCACTTTTAGATCGTATTATCCAGCAGTACATATATGACATACTCATTTTTTCTGCTACAGTTTTTGAATCATGTTTAAGATTTCAATTTTGGATCATGGAGATCGGTCGTTTCTGGTTAGATTATTAAGTTTTTAGCTTATTTTAGCTTTCGATTTGATTATCTTTCTATTTTCGTTTCAAAATCAGGTTTGTTTGCACTTTCAGATCGTTTTATCCAGCAGTACATATATGACATACTCATTTTGCACTTTCAGATCGTATTATCCAGCAGTACATATATGGCATACTCATAGAAACTTCTCTTGGATTCTGTTTCTTTCATTGTTTTCTCACTTTTTTTAGTTTGATCCATCAGTACGTATATGAAATACCGTATTATGTGCTTCGATTTTGCTGTTTCTCATAGATCCTTAATTATTCTTGTCATGCAGTTGATTTGTAGTTCATGAATCTGCAGTACATATATGAAAGACTCATTGAAACTGCTCTTAGATTCTGTTTCTTGCATAGATCTCTCACTTTTTTTAGTTTGATCCATCAGTACATATGTGTAATATCGTATTATGTGCTTCGATTATGTTGTTTCTCCTAGATTCTTAATTATTCTTGTCATGCAGTTGATTTGTAGGTCATGAATCTGCAGTACATATATGGCATACTCATAGAAACTGCTCTTAGATTCTGTTTCTTTCATAGTCTTCTCACTTGTTTTAGTTTGATCCATCAGTACGTATGTGAAATACTGTGTTTTAATACTGTTACATCTTTGTCACATTTGCAGGTTCAAAACATGTTTTGTGGGGTCCAACCGAATTTTATTGGTTTATGAATCCGCAGTACGTATATGTCATACTGATAAAAACTTCTTTTGATTCTGTTTTATTCATAGTTTTGCCACTTTATTCTAGTTTTGTTGTTGTGTTTGAATATTTTTATATTCTGGTCACATTTATAGGTTCAATATGTCCAACGAATACATACTCTATATGTAAGTAGTGCAGAAGATATATACTCATATTTGTAAGTAGTGCAACAGATATGTACTCGAATTTATAAGCAGTGTAGCAGATATGTACTCGAATTTATAATCAGTGTAATAGATATGTACTCGATATAATGAACGTGTAAACACACACGTTTGGTAACAATGGGTATTATGGTCATTTCCATGTTTTAATTAATTTTGGACCTCAAGATAAAAAAAAAATCCGGCTGGACCCTACTATAAATAAACTTGTGGGCTTAGGACCAAACAAGAAATTTTCCATGTGGGAATTAAGTGTTTGGCCCTCCCATCACTCTCTCTTACTCAAATGGCCTTTGGCTTAAAACACAATTTTAAAAAAATGAACCCATTTTATTGAAATGACCCTTAAAAAAGAAGGAGGGTCATTTGGATAAAGATGTTTGATGATGTTATCAAATGATAAACTATATCCTTTAAGGGTATAATCGTCATGCCAACTTAAACATAACATGTCTCACAAATCATACGTAAGAATTCGACAAATTTTATATATTTTGAAAGCTTTTTGAAAGACCTACACAACGAGCGTAAATACAACTATCAAATTTTTATTTCATGAAATTTTTTATTCTCTAAATAATTTTTTAAATTTTCTTCATATTTTATAGTGTGCAGACAATATGCACACTGATTGTATGTGCAGGAAATATACACACTGATTTTTGTACATAATTTTTTAAATTTTCTTCATATTTTATAGTGTGCAGGCAATATGCACACTGATTTTTGTAAATATTTTTTTTAAATTTTCTTCATATTTTATAATGTGCAGACAATATGCACACTACACCAAATTCCTGGAATCGTAACAGGCATTCGTAACGGCTTATGAGCCGTTACAAATTTCCCGTTACAAAAGGCCGTTACAAAAAAATTTTTAAAAATGAGAGCCAAGCCGTTATTTAATTTTTTTTATAGGCGTGCCACTCGCACGCTTGGTCACACTTGTGTCGTCACACCTTGTGTATGTGCGTGTGACACTCACACGCCTAGCATTATATTTCCACCCACGATTAGTTATACGAGAGGATATTTCCTCCCACGAGTGTGCCATTCACATGCGTGAATTCTATGGATAAGCTAGCAGAAATCGTGTTTGACTTTCATTTTTCATTTTTCTCTTCTGCACTGCGTCTATTCCTCCTCTCAGGCGATTTTTCTAGGGTTTCATCACAGAGATTGTTTTAGCCAAGAAATATCATAGAAAACTCTTTAATCTTTTCAACACCTTTCAATCATCGATCTATGTAAGTCTTAATCGTTAGAAGTTTTTCGATTTTTAGGGTTTCATCTTTTTTTTTTAATCGATCTGTTTTTAGGGCTTGATTCATCTTTATCTTCCAGTTTTTCATCGATCTGTGTAAGTGTTAATCGTTAGAGTTATGTTTTGTTAATCTTCTTCATATAAATCTAATTCTATTTTTTTTTCTAATTTACTGTTAGGGTTTGAAGAATTTTGAAGACTTGAAGATTGAAGAATTTTGAAGACTTATAAGGTATAAGTTTCGAAACATTGAACTGATTTTAGGGTTTTATGTTAATTTCGAAATTTTCTATTTTTTTTTACTTTGTAACCTAATTTCTAGTTTGTAATCTAATTTCAATAAGTTCTAATTTATAAGTTTTGGTGCTGATTGACATCATTAGCTTCACTTGTCAGTTCTAGTTTTTGATCCACTAGTCTTGTGTAAAGATGCATTCTGCTGTCAGACATGGTGTAGTTTTTTTGCCTTAGAAGCATACTAAGTTGAGTAGGCAGAGTGCTACCTGATAAAGTCTTATATAATCTTGGAAGGTTTGATGAGAGCTAGATAAACTTGGACCTAGCTAGTTTGTGTAACAACGGAGAGCGTGTGTGGGTATGGCGAGCGTAGTTGATTAGTGTGTGTTGTTGTGACATATGATTCAAAGTCGATGCATTTTAAAAGTTTGGCTAATGTTGTTCTATATCTTGGTCTTTGCAGAGCCAGGAGAGGATCCTTTTGGCAAGAGACAAACAGAAAAGAAGCACCGGCCACGGAATCTGTTAAGGTAGTAACCTAAATTCCAGCTTGTATGTTCTATAAATATGCTCATCATGATTTGAACTTTAGTTTCATTTTAAGGTAGTTTTTTTAAGTTTAAATGAACTAAAGTTATGAAGTTTTGTTTTTATATTGGTGATTCTAAGTGAGCATGATGATAAACTGTCCTAGTGGTGATTTACAAAAGCTACTTGTAGCTCATTCTCTCTTCTTTGAGGGGATGTTTATGTCGCTAACTTGCAGGGCTTCGGCAACCCTGTACCACTAGGACTAAGTTATTTTATTTTGTATGTTAAGTTGTGTATAAACGAGTCGGGTTTTATGTACTCTGTGAGCATGATGATACTTAGTCCTAGTGGTTATTCGCAAAAGCTACTTGTAGCTCATTCTCTCTTCTTTGAGGGGATGTTTCTGTCGCTAACTTGCGGGGCTTCGGCAACCCTGCACCACTAGGACTAAGTTATTTTATTTTGTATGTTAAGTTGTGTATAAACGAGTCCGGTTTTATGTACTCTGTGAGCATAATGATAACAGTCCTAGTGGTGATTTACAAAAGCTACTTATAGCTCATTCTCTCCTCTTTGAGAGGATGTTACTGTTGCTAACCTCATGGGCTTCGGCAACCCTACCACTAGGACTAAGTGATTTTATTTGATTCTTTTAAATATCAATTTTGAAGTGTAATATGTCATCTGAAGTGATCAAAAAATGGTTGAAGTGTCCTCGTAAGTCTTTAGAATACAGACAAGGTGTGAAGTCATTCATAGAGTTTGCCAAGAATAATGGTGGTGGGAG